>LJJS01001325.1:73598-88571 GCA_001447215.1 Diaporthe aspalathi
CCTCCTTCTACCCCTGCCCCCCACCCTCAACCACAGCAATAACCCTGTAACAATAAATCACCACAACCACGGCCATCTTGTAACCCCCCCCCCTCCTTGGGCATCCAGATCCAGTCTAAGTCTGATGAACCGACGGGCCTCCTTCTGACCATACCTGCGACTGGACGGACAATCAACCAAACCAGACCACCTCCTGCTTTGTCCTCCTCTCACTCTGCACTCTGCACTCTGCATGTTCTTCTCTGCATCTGCACCGTTAATTCAACAGATCCTTTCCAACGACACAACTTGTCCTGTCTTTACAGCAGCAGCCCAGACGGCCCAGAAGAAAGCGTCCCTTATTATTAGGTAGAACCTACTACCTACCGTGATAAATAAGAGGAGAGTCGCCTTGTTTGACCAGCGCCCAAGCGCCCAGCACCCAGCACCCAGCACCCAGCCCCCAGCGTGCCTGGCCTGCTTACTACCCCGGCGTTGCTTTTGGCTGCTCAGAGTTGAGTTGGCCCCAGCCTGAGCCCAGCCCAGCCTTTGAAACAAATCAATCAATCACTCACTCACTCTCTCTCTCACTCACGCACTCACTCGCCCTCGCCCTCCGCCCTGGCCCTCCGCCCTCGCTCCCTCGAGGTCAAACACTCTTGTGCCAACCCACCAGCCAACCAACCAACCAACCAACCAACCAACCAAACCACTATTCCTCGCGCACAGAGGGCGAGACGGCAAGCCACTCAAAAACAGCAGCCACCCGGGTCAGTCCAGATCCCCCTCGGCAGTTTCACGTCAGTGCAGCAACAGCAGGCAGCAGCACCAGCAGTGGCAGGAAGCACGAATCTGCATGTCTCGATATCCCACATAGAGCGACACACGCGCGCACACACCCAACCCACGCTTGTGCTTGTGCCTGAGCCACACACCAGGTCCCAGATCCCAGGGCCCAAATCCCAGGTCCCAAATCCCAGGTCCAGGTCCACCAAGGACTCTTGCCGAGCCGCCCCCCTGCGACACCACCGACCGGGCCCCTCCTAATCACTCTCCTCCTCCTCTCACTCCCGCACTCAAATCACTCTGCCAACTCCAGCTGTGCTGGCCCTCCTCAATGGTGCCACTCTTTCTGGACAATTGAGAACCGACACTCTTGCAAATCCATTAGAGCCCACACAATACGCTCCAGAGGGCTCAGAAAATACCCGCCCAACGCACACAGGCGCACACGCGAGCACACAGTCTCTTCGCTCCTGCTTAGCGATTGGGCAGCCTTGTCACCACCCAGTGCCCCAGTGCCCCAGTCTGGACCGAGTCTCGCCTTGTTTCGTCCTAATTGCTGCGGCGAGCGGCCAACATCATCGCCTGTGCCGACCAAACCTCACTGCCTAATCCTCCAGGTCTCGTCACTCCACAGCGCCACACAACATGGCTACTCAGAACGGGTATGATGATAATTCTCCTCACTGTGCTTGTGCCGTGCCTTGCGCCCTGCCTTTATCACTACCATCACCACTGCTGCCACTACACAAATCAGCCCAGCCCGGGCCGCCACACGCACCGTTCCAACGTCCCTCACTTGGCCACTGCGGCGCTCGGTGCTGCCGTTTACCCTAGTTGCGACCTCTCTGATGCCCACGACTTACAAGCACTCTGTCCTCTGCCCTGACCGGCGGCCCCCTATTCCCTGATCGCGGCCCGTTTATTCTTGTACCTCACCGCCTCTTGTGCACATCCGCTCAAAACCTGTCCGATCCGCTAACCGTCCCCTTTCGCCCTGCAGGAGCATGTACTCGTCGGGTCAGTTTATGAACCCTGGCCCAGCACCACGACCGCCCGTCAGCCAGCAGCCTCGTGCCAACCAGGCTCCGACCCCCCAGAACCTCCCAGGAAGCATGGCCCAGATGTCGCTGTCCCCCATCCCACGGAACCCATCACAGTACAGCGGCTCTACGATATCCTTACCCCTTAGCCGCCCAGGGGGCAACTCTGACGGCATGGGCGGCGTTGCTGTCATCAAGGAGGGCTGGGCGCAGGTCAAGGAGGGCAAGAACTTCATCCAGCCGTGGAAACAGAAGTTCCTCGTCCTGCGGAAGGAGGCCCTCGACTTCCACAAGCAGGAGGGCAGCAAGGTTGCCTACACCTTGTTCCTCAAGGACGTCATCAACGTCGGCCGGGTCGAGGCTGCCGGCACCATATTCGAGGTCAAGCGACAGTCCAACGGCTCCTCGACGAGCCCGGGAGACGACGACGGCACAACAAAGACGCTTCAGATCAGGGTCAAGAGCGACGATGACCTCTACGAGTGGATAGACTTCATCTACGCCCGCTGCCCAGGCATGGGCGGCGTCAGCAACCCTACAAACTTCTCCCATGCCGTCCACGTCGGCTTCGACCCGCAGACCGGCGAGTTCGTCGGCCTGCCGCCCGAGTGGTCCAAGCTGCTGAACTCGTCCGCCATCACCAAGGAGGACTACGAGCGAAACCCCCAGGCCGTCTTCGAGGTCCTCGACTTCTACTCCGACCTCACCAAGCGCGCCGAGAACCCCAACCAATACCCCAGCCTCACCCCCACCCCTCCTGCGGCCAACATGCAAAACAAGCAGCTTGGCTACGGGGCTGGCTCATCCATCGCACCCCCCCGCCAGGCCCCGCAGCCGCAGCCGCAGCCGCAGCAACAGCAACAGCAACAGCAACAGCCGCAGCAGCAGCGTCCTCCCTACCAGACGTCTCCTTCCCAGGCGAGCGTCAACCAACAGCCCCAGAGACCCTCCCCCACGGATCAGCGGCCGCCTATGCAGGGCGCGTCATCCGGGTACGGCGTCGTCGACGACGACCGGGCTCGCCAGGAAGAAGAGGCACGGCGGGAGGCGGAGTGGGGTTCTGCTATCCCCCAGAAGAAAGTCCCCATCGCCCAGCAGGAGATCGGCGGCTTCGGCTCGAGCTCCCCTCAACAGGACCGTTACAACCCCAGCCGACCGGCGCCCTCCGCGCCAAAGGCCGCACAGAACCCTGCAGCCCTTCGAGCACAGAGACCCGCCCCCGCCCCTCCGTCCGCTGCTTCCAACGGGCAGCGACCGCCCATCCAGACCCAGCAGAGCTCGTCCTCAATCCAGACCCAGCAGCAGCAGCAACAGCAGCAGCAGCAGCGGCAACAACGTCAAGATCAGCAGTCGCCCCAGTCACCGGCAGCTACCAGGTATCCCAACGGTATTGGCGCCTCATCGCAGCCCCGTTCGAATGGTGCCCAGGGTCAGCCGCCATCGCGATTGCCGGCGCCCGTCAAGCCTCAACCTCTCAACGTCGGAAACAAGAACAATGCGCAGAGCGATGCCGTCAAGGCCGCCGAGGCCGCACTCTCGGCCAAGCCCACACCACAGGAGGAGAAGAAGAAAGAAGTGCGCATGTCTACCATGTCCGAGTCCGAGGTCATGCAGAAGCTCAAGGAGGCGGTCTCAAAAGATGACCCCAACTTGTCCTACTCGAAGCAGAAGAAGATCGGACAGGGTGCCTCTGGCTCCGTGTACGTCGCCAAGGTCAAGGAGACGGCCTCGTCGGCCGTCGCCCGCGACCTGCTCCGCGCCCAAGGACTCCGCGCCCAGGTTGCCATCAAGCAGATGGATCTTGCTCACCAGCCCCGGAAGGAGCTGATCGTCAACGAGATCATGGTCATGAAGGACAGCCGGCACAAGAACATTGTCAACTTCCTGGATGCCTTCCTGCGTAACAACAACGCCGAGTTATGGGTGGTGATGGAGTACATGGAGGGTGGTGCACTGACTGACGTGATCGACAATAACCCTGTCATCACCGAGGATCAGATCTCGACGATTTGCCTCGAGGTAAGTTGCTTCGACCCGCGGCAGCGATTCGGAACATAGCTAACCCACTCAACCTTCAGACTTGCCAAGGATTGCAACATCTTCACTCCCAGAACATTATTCATCGTGACATAAAGAGTGACAACGTTCTCCTGGACGCCCGCGGCAACGTCAAGATTAGTAAGTACATCAGGCACCGGCGAGGATTCCGCACCAAAGTGACGTCCGGCGGCTAACAATTGCCCGCAGCCGATTTCGGTTTCTGCGCCAAGCTCACCGAGACCAAGTCCAAGCGCGCCACCATGGTGGGCACACCATACTGGATGGCACCTGAGGTTGTCAAGCAGAAGGAATACGGCCCCAAGGTCGATATATGGTCGCTCGGTATCATGGCCATCGAGATGATCGAGTCGGAGCCACCATACCTGAACGAGGAGCCGCTGAAGGCACTTTACCTCATCGCGACCAACGGAACGCCCCGCCTCAAGAAGCCAGAGAAGCTCAGCAAGGAGCTCAAGGCTTTCCTGTCTGTGTGTCTTTGCGTGGATGTCAAGTCCCGGGCGTCCGCGAGGGAGCTGCTGGAGCACGATTTCCTGAAGCACGGCTGCGCGATGAGCAGCCTGGCCGAGCTGCTCGCTTTCAAGAGGAACGCCAAATAAAGGAGCGGTGACACCGGAGCTTGAGGGCCGTCACAGCGGAGAAACAATAGAGTAGGGGAAAGAGGAGGGACAGGTGCTGAGACCACAACCATGTTCTCTGCCTGCGAGAGGATGCTGGAGGAGAACAGATCTTTAGAGGTGATGGCCGTGTCAAGGAGAACGTCTTGTCCTGTGCATTTGTCTAGGGGGCCAGTGTTTGGATCTGACGATTACGCTCCCTTACCAGGGACAAAAGTTGGTTGCGCGTTGTATCTGGAAGGCGTTCTTGTTGTTGCGACCCATGCGTGCATTATACCTCTTGCGGGCGTCAACCGCATCACATCGAACGGTGTTGTTTCGAAAGGGTGGAAGGGGGAAGCGGGCAGCGGGCAAAGGTGGCGACTGTGATATTGGAGATGGCATACAGACAGTCCCACAGGATGAAGGCTTCACGTCCCTGATACAAGTGAGACAACCAATCAATTAGACTATTTGACCTATAGGCAGACAGGCAGGCATTGGAGACTTCAAATGCGAATACGGTAATACTAGAAGGAAGAAATTGTGCCTTGTGTGAGCAGTTCCACGCTACCTACCTGATAGAACCGAGCAAGGAGACCCTGAGCTCTGGTGCTGCCGCCGGTTTATTATGCTGTCTCGCTCTCAGGGCTGGCAGCAGGCTATGTCGCCCTGCCTGCCTGTGCGTGGGTGAGACCGCCGGCAAGACAGCGAAGCACACTCACCCCTGAACCCCGCAGCCAGCAAGCACCAGGCTCGGTCAGCCGCCAACCGTCGCACCAAGAACCGCTGACGTCTGCAGGCCAGAGAAGCTCCCACTGCAGCTCTTCTCAACCAATTGATTGACCGATTGATAGTCTGCCTGGTCCTCAACCAGATCAATGTGTTGTGTTATTGCTTGCCTGCGCACACGTCTGACCTCGCCAGCAGCAGCTACCCTTGCTCAGCTCTAAACCTACATTGTCTTCGTCTTCGTTCTCGTCTTCTTCGCCGTCGTCATCGTCGACAAACTAGTCCAGACCAGGCGTCACTACCGGCTCCAACTATGAAGGCTCACACATTATAACCAGCGGAAAGGATGGCATCCAACGGTTTCGTCGCCAGCGACCTGGCCGACTCAGCGCAGCTGCCCATCTTTGATGTCCAGCATGTCCAGCTGCAGTTCTCGGTAGCTGCCGACTTTGTGGCCTCCCAGGTTGCCAACGATGTCCTCATACTGGCTCTGTCGAACGGCAGGATATTGCGGATAGACCTTGAGCGGCCGGAGGATATAGATGGTACAGTCGAATCTTTGGGGTCACAGGGCCCAGCGACCCTGTCATTGTCCCCACGAGGGAGAGCTGACCTTGTCGCGTTGTTGTAGACATTGACCTCCCCAAGAAGCCCTCGGAGATCGGCGTCATCCGCCGCATGTTCCTCGACCCGACTGCCTCGCACCTGATCATATGCACATCGCTCGGCGACAACTACTACCTGCACTCCCAGTCCCGCCAGCCACGCCCTCTGGCCCGCCTGCGCGGCGTCTCCATAGAATGCGTAGCCTGGAACCCGGCGCAGCCCACCGCGTCCACGAGGGAGATCCTGATTGGCGCGAGCGACGGAAACATCTATGAGGCGTACATCGAGACGGCAAATGAGTTCTACCGCAAGGAGGAGAAGTTCTTGAAGGTGCTGCAGAAGCTCCCCGACGGGCCCGTCACGGGCTTGTGGGTCGACGCCCTGCCCGGCAGGACGGAATCGCGGAGGGTCATGGTGGCCACGCAGACGAGGCTCTTCCACCTTGCTGGGAAGGTCGGGAAGGGCCCGGATGGCAGCGGGTCAATATACACGCGGCTGTTCGAGGCCGAGCAGCCTGTCATCCACGAGCTGAGCAGGACGACCGCCGGTGGGACGAACTCGAGCCTGGTGGTGAGCCCTGACCCGCCGCAGGACCCCTACAATGCCGTCGCGGCCGACAGGGTCTTTGCCTGGCTCAACTCTCAGGGTGTCTTCCACGGCAAGCTTCTCCTGAGCTCGCCGCAGGGCGGCGCCGACCTGGGAGCCAAGGTCTTTGCGGACTCCAAGCTCCTGCCCAAGGCGCAGCTCGCCGCCAGCTCCAACCCAGACATCAGGAGGAGGAGCACGGTGGACAACATCGAGACTATTGCGCTGACGCAGTGGCATATCATCAGCCTCATAGGGAGCAGGGTGGTTGCTGCGAACCGGCTGACCGGAAATGTGGTTTACGATCAAGTCGTTTTGGACCCTGGGCAGCGGGCCGTCGGCTTGTGCGCTGACATGCAGAAGAACACCTTCTTCCTGTTCTCGGCCCAGGAGATCTTCGAGATCGTTGTGCGGGACGAGGACCGCGATATCTGGAAGATCATGCTCGACCTGCAGCAGTTCGACGCCGCGCTACAGTACGCGCACTCCCCGGCACAGAAAGACGCCGTTGCCAAGGCCTCTGGCGACTATCTGATCAGCAAGGGGCTTTTCAGCGACGCCGCTGGCGTCTATGGTAAGAGTACCAAGCCATTCGAAGAGGTGGCTCTAACGTTCCTGGATAACAACGAACACGATGCGCTGCGGAAGTACCTTATTACTAAACTCGGCACATTTAAGAAATCAGCTGTCATGCAGCGGGTGATGATTGCGACCTGGCTGGTCGAAATATTCATGGCGAAGCTCAACACACTCGACGACACGATTATCACCAAGGCAGAACTCGCAGAGAACCTAAACACTACCCAGTCAAAAGAGCAGCTTGACTCGGTCCGCAGCGAATATCAGGACTTTGTGACTAGGCACAAGACGGACCTCGACAAGAAGACAGTCTACGAGATTGTCAGCAGCCACGGGAGGGAGGACGAATTGCTCTTCTTCGCGAACGCCGTCAATGATTTCAACTACGTTTTGTCCTACTGGGTGCAACGGGAAAGGTGGCCGGAAACCCTCACCGTCCTTAAGAGGCAAACGGACCCCGACGTCTTCTACAGATTCAGCAGCGTGCTCATGACGCACACGGCACAGGACCTGGTTGACATCTTGATGAGGCAGTCGAACCTGAAGCCCCGAAACCTGATACCGGCACTCCTCGAGTACGACCGTACCTTTAAGGGCCCCTTGTCCCAGAACCAAGCGGTGCGGTATCTCCTATATGTGGTAAACCAGCTCAACTCGGTCGACTCAGCTGTGCACAACACCCTTGTTTCAATCTACGCCTCACACTCATCCAAGGACGAAAGCGCCCTGCTCGCCTACCTCGAATCCCAGGGTGACGAGCCTCACTTTGACCGGGACTTCGCCCTGCGGCTGTGCATTCAGCACCGGCGGGTGCTCTCGTGCGTCCACATCTACACGACCATGGGGCAGTACCTGCAGGCGGTCGAGCTGGCGCTGTCGCATGACGAGATCGAGCTGGCGAGCCTGATCGCGGACCGGCCGATGAGCAACCCACAGCTGCGCAAGAGACTGTGGCTGGCGGTGGCCAAGAAGGTGATCAGCCAGTCAGACGGCATCAAGGGGGCGATCGAGTTCCTGCGCAAGTGCAGCGACCTTCTCAAGATCGAGGACCTGATCCCGTTCTTCCCGGACTTTGTGGTGATTGACGACTTCAAGGAGGAGATCTGCGCTGCGCTCGAGGACTACTCGCGCAACATCGACGGGCTCAAGCGGGAGATGGACGAGTCGTCGCAGACGGCGGCCAACATCAAGCTCGACATCGCAGGCCTGGACCATCGCTATGCCATCGTGGAGCCCGGGGAGAAGTGCTACACGTGCGGGCTGCCGCTGCTCAGCAGGCAGTTCTTCGTCTTCCCCTGCCAGCACGCCTTCCACTCCGACTGCCTGGGCAAGGAGGTCATCAAGCAGGCTGGCGTGGGCAGGGGCCGCAGGATCAGGGAGTGCCAGCTGCAGATCACCAGGGGGATGGTGCAGGGCGAGCGGAGGGAGCAGGTCATCCAGGAGCTGGACGGGCTGATTGCATCTGCTTGGTGAGTATCATCCTCTTCTCTTGTTTCCGCCACCAAAACTTGGCCGCTCTCGTATCTGTACTATGAAGTTGTTTTGACTAACGAGTTGGGACAGCATTCTATGCAGCGAGTTTGCAATTAAAAGGATCGACGAGCCGTTTGTCAAGACAGATGATGACCTGGCTGAATGGGCCCTCTGAGCGCGTGGGTGATCGGTGTGCTCGAGCGCATATACGGGACCGACTGACGAGCGTGGATGTATGTATCCTTGCATGCCTGGCTAAGTACCTTGCTGGCTGGGCAGGCTTTTTGCAATCTTGTTGAATGATCAGCGCTCCCACGTCAGGTATCGCCGCGGCGGCATGGGCCGTCATCTAATACCAGGTCCGGCTACAGATACCGTGGTGACAGCCTGTCTGGTGCATTTTGGGGGGCGAGATAGCATATCGAGATCTGAGTAATTCGGGTCGCCTACAGCACGGTTGATGATGAGATCACTTTTTTCCGCCTGTGATTAGCAAAGGATGCCAGCCCTTGACAGATGAAGCTGGCCGTAACATGGCTTTGGGATACTTGCTCGCCCATTTTATGATTCGTTTTGAAGAGGTAAGGGGCTTGATAAACACTATTCGCCCGGTCTCTCGCCCCTCTCTCTCTTGCGTTTCCCAACGCAGTTCGAAGTTCAACAGTAACAGACCTGGAATCTCCGGGCCATGTGTCTCTCTACTCACGCGGGCTCCGGCTCGTCGTTGGCCGCGCCCTTGACGCACAGCCTCCCGTCCTCACCCTCAACCCAGACGTGCCACCTCCCGGGCCTGCCCGGCCGGACGCACACCCTCATCTGCTCCCCCTCGTACACGGGCTGCAGGTTCGTGTACTCGATGCTGCTGGCGGTGGGGCCCAGCCCGCGCACCTCGAGGGCGGCAGACCGCAGGGCCGAGAGCATGAGGACCAGCAGCAGGGGCCCGTGGACGAGGAGCGGGCGCTCGGCCCCGCCCTCGAGGCCGCGGGCGGCGTCCCGGTCCAGGTGGATGGCGTGGGCGTTGAAGCTGAGGGCGGAGAAGCGGAAGAGGATGGGCTGGGTGGCCGTGAAGGGGGTCACGTGGGATGGGTCTTGGTAGACTTTTCCCCCATCAACCCGGACCCGTTCCTGGAGTGGTTAGGAATCTTGGCTGCGAGGTGGGTGAAGGGATGGGACAGTATAGACATATGAACGGCCTGACGAGGTCGGGCAAGATGTGGGAGGGGGGGAAGGGAGGGAGAAGAACTCACGCTTCGGTGGCTTCCTGATGGCCCTCGGCCTCTCACGACGGTGGTGGTCGCGGCCCGTCAGGAACACCAGGGTGCGGCGCTCGACGATGGCAGGGCTCGCCTCGACCCTCCGCACGACCTCGTCATCGCCCACGGCGTCCTCGTCCGGCCCGACATCTCCGTAGCGCCGGACGACGTCGACGAAGACCTTGTCGCCCACGGGGTGGTTACCGTCGTCGTCGTCACCACCACCACCACCACCACGACCGGCCTGCCTGGCCCAGTGCAGCCTCGCGTCCTCGACGCGCTCGACGCACGCGGCGCGGCGCTTGTCGAGGAGCAGCCGGCGCTCCCAGCCCCCGGCGAAGGACAGGGCGCCGCCGGCCCACAGGCGGCGGGTGAAGGGCGGGCCCGGCCAGTGGTCGGCGTCGGTGCCGTCGGCGAGCAGGGCCGAGGACGGGTGCGTGGGCGGGAAGTAGACGAGGTGGTGGCCCTGGGGCAGCGCGGCGGCGGGCAGGGAGCCGGCGCCGCGGCGGAGCTTGGGGAGGGTCCAGTGGTCCAGGTCGGAGGAGGAGGAGGAGGAGGAGGACGGCGGCGGGTAGGGGCGGCGCTGCTGCTGGGTGGTGGTGGTGGTGGTGCTGGGGGCGATCTGGTCGGCCAGGGTGACGGCGAGGAGGTGCGAGTTGGTCGGGGTGAGGTAGTCGTAGTAGCACTTTGGCGGGCGGGACAGGAGCTCGTAGCGCAGGTTTGCGAAGGTCCCCGGGGCGGTGGTTATGCTACGGTTCGGCATGGGGAGTGTATGGCGCCGCCGTAGTGGGCGCAGGTGGTGGATTGGCCTCATGGTGTCATGCCTTCTTCATGATGTTGTGTGGTTTGTTTGTTGCTGTTGAGGTGAGAAGGGGCTTGTGGACTTGGGGGGCTATGTTGTGTGTGTGTTTGACCAAGCCAGATGTGAGTGAGTGTGAGTGGTGTTCTGAGTGGATGATGTCAGGTTGCAGAGCCGTTGACCCGTTTTTATGTTTTTGCTGCCCCTCCTTCAGTTTTTTATTTGCTGAAGTGAGGCATTGCATTCATTTCTCTCTCTCTCTCTCTATAATCCATAAGCTGTGAAATGATGGTCGGACCTCGCTCAGCATTGAGGTGGCATCGACATGGCAGGTATCCTTGCAACCTGCAGTCTGTGTGATTTATGTACTTAAGTACTTAAGTATGTACTCATGACAAAAGATACCAGCCAGCCCCTCACGTGTCTAGCACTTCATGCTCCTGCGGCAGATAGAAACTGCATTTATCTTTGCAAAGCAGACAATAATAATCTATGTAGCTTTCACATTTTATCTCATATTTTATACTGCCACTCAGGTATGCTCAGGTGAGGTGAGGCTGATCTGCTTCCAAGGTTCGATTTGCCAGAGTGGTGCTTCAGGTCTGCCCCGGAACGCGCATGAGGAGCTAGGGCCAATCGCTGGACCCAATTGAGCCCCCCACACCAGCCAGGTAGGACCCTGAGCTCCCCTGGTCCCGACCCAGCTTCCCTCCTCATGCATGGCTGCATGGCTGCATGGCTACATGGCTGGATGGCTGGCAGCAATGGCTGGGCCAGCCCGGAACAAATACATAGACCCCGTCACCCACTTTTTCATCTCCTCCTTCACTCCGGCGTACCTGGGCCTCCCGTCTCACAAGCAGCGGTCAAGGGTTTTGTTATCAGCCTGCTCCTTTGCTTAATTCGGACTTCCCCCCATCTCATCCTCATCCCCATCCTCTTCCACTCCCACCTGCCTGGCCGGTGATCCGCGTCCACTGCAAACGCCGGGAGGCGCATCTGACGGCAACATGTCGAAACCACAGAGCACCAACGGCTCAGAATCTGAGTTCGAGTTCATCGAGACTCCCAAGGCTCCCACCCCTTCCTTCGAGAAGTTCGAGGAGTGTGGCGTGCGGACAACCTCCGTATGTCTTCTTCTGTCCCCAAGCTCGTCCTCGCCTATGACCCGGCAACTGACAGACTCCTGCACAGTATCCCGCCATCAAGAACGCTCCCTTACCAGCCGATGCCGCCGGTAACGACAGCTTCTCCCTGATTGCCCTGGCCTTTGTGCTGGGCGTCCCTCCTTTCTGGCTGTCGTGGAAGGTCGGCGGTGGCAACAAGACCGCTCTCTTCTTTGCCCTCTTCACCACCATCCCGCTGCTGGCCGGCTTCTGGCTGGTCGTCTCCTCCATCAGCCCCCGCAAGAACGAGAAGGCCCGCTATCCCGGCCGCCCCGTCGAGCACTACCTCACCTTCAAGAAGCCCGCCGACCAGGCCAAGTACCATGGCAAGAATAAGATCCCCATGGAGACCTTCCACGAGATGTACTTTGACGGAGACGTCGACTTCAACGGCGACTGCCTCGAGATCATGGAGTACAGGCACGACTGGGCCAACTTCCGCTTCACCATCAGCCTGATCAAGTTCTTCCTCACCGGCATGATTCCGGAGATGCTCATGCATACCAGGTCACAGGGTGAGTTCTGCCCACTCCAGACGTCCGCGCTTCGCTGGTGGCTTGTGCTAACAGGACATCCCAAACAGACGAGGAGCAAGTCCGCGACCATTACGACCGTGGTGACGACTTCTACGCCTGGTTCTTGGGTCCCCGTATGATCTATACCTCTGGAATCATCTCCGACATCAACGCCGAGGAGAGCCTTGAGCAGCTCCAGGATAACAAGCTGGCCATTGTGTGCGAAAAGATTGGTCTGAAGCAGGGCGAGCGGCTCCTGGATATTGGCTGTGGCTGGGGCACCCTTGCCCGCTTTGCCAGTGCCAACTACGGCGCCAAGGCTACTGGTATCACACTCGGTCGCAATCAGACGGCTTGGGGCAACAATGCTCTGCGCAAGGTCGGCGTCCCTGAGGAGCAGAGCAACATCCTGTGTATGGATTACAGAGATATCCCAGTTCCCGAGGGTGGCTACAACAAGATCACCTGCCTGGAGATGGCCGAACACGTCGGTGTGCGCCACTTCTCCAAGTTCCTCAAGCAGGTCCACGATATGCTGGATGACGACGGCGTCTTCTTCCTCCAGATTGCTGGTCTCCGAAAGTCTTGGCAGTACGAGGACCTTATCTGGGGTCTGTTCATGAACAAGTATGTCTTCCCAGGTGCAGATGCTTCTACTCCACTGGGTTGGTTCGTCGACAAGCTCGAGGGTGCTGGATTTGAGATCAAGCACATCGATACTATTGGCGTGCACTACTCTGCCACTCTCTGGCGGTGGTACAGGAACTGGATGGCGAACAAGGATAAGGTCGAGGCCAAGTACGGTAGCAGGTGGTTCCGCGTAAGTAACTCGTAAAATCCACTCAAGCCCGTTGCCCTTGGGTACACACTGACATCCTTTCACAGATATGGGAGTACTTCCTTGCGTACTCGACCATCATCTCCCGACAGGGCAGCGCCACGTGCTACCAGATCACCCTGGTCAAGAACATCAACTCTACCCACCGTGTCGAGGGTATCAACACCCAGTACGGCCTGGCCGGCGCCTTGGCTGCAGCCCAAGTTCGACCTCAAGGCCTGGCAAGAGGCAAACGCCACCCTGTTCCCACAAGCCTCTACCCCCGGTCAGTAGGAAAGACTGTTGGATGCGGCTATTTCCCTAGTCGAGACAGGTCACTCTGATTCCGACGAAAGCTCTGTGTGGATGAGTGATTAAGGTCCACCCTGGAATGTGCTTGTGTCAAGCAAAGCCTTGGACGCCACCGAGCGAGACCACATACGCTCTGGCTGCTCACTCTGATGCACAGGCCAACTCGGCCATGTAAAGTATGGATTTTGACGACATGATGAGACACTTGAAAAGGCATCATTGGAGTGTGTGATGGAGCGGGTGGGTTATCATTTTAGGCTAGATAACAGAGAGAGGATTTATGACGGAGAATGAATTATGCTCACGCCCCCATAATTGCCGAACCAGCATCGAGGTCGAAGCCCGAATCGGTCTTACCCCGGGTACCAACTTTATTGGCGGCCCTCGTCACCAGATTTGTCGTTGTTCATTTTGGTGACTTCCCCCGGGTACCGACTCTTGGGATTTGGGGCATGCGGGACGCCTCAACCAGTATGATATATCCCCGGCACCACTCTTCCCAAAACAGACTTCCTCTTCTTCGTGCGTTCCATAACTAGGTATTCTCATGATAACCAAGAACTGAGCTAACATGAACACCCCCCCCCCCACCCTCAGTCGCTCCTCACTTCGGCATCCCGGACGCGACGGATGAGATGCTCTTAATGTGGCCCGCGGCCGCGGGACGCAACATCTCGGCGGGGGCCGGCGGCAGCAGAGGAGGGCGCTGGCTGGGAGTCCTCATCGCGTGCTGGAGCCTCGGGGGCGTTGCGGATCTCAGCATCCTGGTCCGTCGGCCCGGCTTCCGAGAACAAGGCGTTCACGCTCGGGCTCGTGGCGTGGCTGCTGGTCACGGGTGCTGGGTTGGCGGTTGTGTGATGCATATTCGGATTGTATCCCCTGGCCAGCGGAGTTAGGTTGGTATGAGTTGTGTGAGGGCCGTTTGGGGTTGAGGTATTCTTGCATTCATAGGCTATTCCCGCTCCTGGCTCGTTGTCTCTGATGGAGCTCGCCGTCCTAGGTGTCAACGGTCAGACTCGCTTTCGTGTGCGCGCCTCATCCCACATCGACTCGCCTTATTTCCCCACTGTATCTCCTGAATAGTTGAGCCAATGAATACTTACTCTTCGCTATCCCGCACGGATACTCTGATTTGCATTACATCACTGCTGATAAGTAGGCTCTCACCCCCAGGCTTCTCTACTTAACTGACCTGACTGACGTTAGCTGAGAGGAGCCTGAAACTTCCCACATGGTTTTGGTGTTGGTGTCGAACCTCTTCGTAGTTTTTGTCTTCTTTATTCCCCTTATGCTCAATCTCCTCCAGCCGTGGACGACAGAACGTCGCCTTGCATTGGGTCAATGCCACGGGAGCTTCATGACAGGTTGGAGGGTGTGACGGGACGACTGTATATAAATCTACGATTTGTTATTTCGTGGTCTTTTGGCCGGATGGTCTATTGCAGCTAGCAGTGCTTTGCACTTGACTGTGGGCGGAGGACAGCCAAACTCTATGAACACATCATTTGAATGCCAGTTGTAATTAGTACTTTTAATTCAGCAAATTATTTCACCTTTAATATTATATTTAAAGTAGTATATTCAACAATACTTTATAAAATTAGATAAAAAGAAGTTGAACTTTTTATAAGAATGAGGATATTCGTACAGACGAAAACGGTTGGTGTACAGAGCGCT
>LJJS01000112.1:0-22107 GCA_001447215.1 Diaporthe aspalathi
CCCGCCGTTGTCGCTGAGCGTGTACCCGCCGCCGGGCCGCGGCCCGCTCGCCTGGCGACCAGGCTGCTGCTGCTGCTGCTGGGCGAGAGAACTGGACCGCCCGCCGTACTCAGGTCCCGGCATGGAGCCTGCGGGCGGGATCATCGGAGGCGACTGGGGGCCTGGCTGCCCGCCGTATGGTGCGCCTCGTCCTGCTGCTGTTTGTGGGGGTGGGTTGGTTAGCCTTTCGTTTTTTGGCGAGTAATATCCATGTGGAGGAAGAAGGACCGATGTTAGTTTGGAGTGCCATACCATTTCCGCCCGGTCCGCCCATTGGCCTCCGCCCGTCTGGGCCCGGTGTGCCCATGCTGCCCTGCCTGTAACCTCCCGCAGGGCCGGGACTCTGCTGTCTGTATCCACGTCCACCTGGAGGCATGCCTGCTGGTGGGATGCCACCGGGGGCCAGGTTGTTTGGTCCGGGCCCTCCTCTTCCAGAGCTTCCTGGGCGAATTCCGAAGGCGCCCTGGTTGGGCATCGGTCGTTGGTATCCCTCGTCGGGGTATGGAGCGGCAGACGCCGGCCTGTTGACGCTGAGAGGGTAAGGTTTCGTTTCATCTTCGGGGTAGGGTGCTGCTGACTTTGGCCTCATGGCGAGGTTGCCGTGGTCGACGTTGACGTTCAGGCCGAAGGCGGGCGGGCGTCCGTCAGCACCGGCTGGCCCGTGCCTGGGGGACGGGTTCGGGGATGCCCTTGGGCTTCTTCCGCTCGGGTCGTTTGGCGTCGAAGGGCCTTCTGGCAAGGACGCCATGTGCTGCTGGTCCTTGAGCCTCTGGAGCCTCTCGGGCCGCTTGCCCCTCATGGAACCGTGCTGCGACTTGATCCTGGTGAGGGCCGTCGTCTCGTGGTCCTTCTTGGACAGGCTCTTGTTCCTCTGCAGGCTGTCCAGCCGCCCGACGGCGTCGGGGTTGCCGTGTGACGCCGCCAGCTCGTACCACCGCCGTGCCTCGTTTAGGTCTTTCTGCATGTGTATCCCGATCTCGTGGTAGTAACCCATGGCGAACTCGCCGGTGGGGAGCTTGGCGTCGGCGGCCTGCTTTGCGTATTTGAACGCGAGCGCCTCGTTCTTGGCGAAGTTGCCCTCGTACCCGAAAAGGAACCACCGACTGACGCCCAGCGCCGCTTCCGGCTGGCCCTGAACCGAGGCGAGGCCATAGTAGTGCAGCGAGTAAGCAGGGTTGAAGTCGCACCCGAGCTGGCAGAGCTCGTACGCCTGGCCCATCTTGAGCTGGGCCTTGGCGAATCCGAGGTAGGCCGCCTTCTCGATATACTGCCTGGCGGTGTCGACCTTGTAGGGGAGCAGGCCCTCGGGGACCGTGATGTCGGGCAGGTCTCGAGCGATGAGCATTCCGAAGACGTAGGCTCCCTGCGGCGCATCCTCGTCCGCCGTGTCGGCGGCCCTGTTGATGAGGTCGATACCGCGCTGGAAGTCCTGCCTCTGGCCGTGCTGCCCGAGCAGCGACATCATGCCGAGGCGGTACATGGCGGCAGAGTCGCCCAGCCTCTCACCGTTGTAGTAGTGGGTGATGGCCTTGTCGAACTCATTTGAGTTCTCGAAGAGCATCCCCATCCTGTACTCGGCGCGGCCCCAGCCCTGCTCGGCCGCGAGCTTGTAGCCCATGAAGGCCTTCCTCTTGTCCTCCCTCACGTCGAACTTGCCGAACTCGTCCCACTTGGCCATCATGAACACGGCCTCGGGGTGGTGCTGCTCGCTGAGGTACCTGATGATGTTCATGGCGTCGAGGCGCAGCTCATGTTGCTGCTGCGGGGTGGTCGGGCGGGCGCCGTGGCCAGCAGCCCGGGCGCGGTCCTCGGAGGCGATCTCGACGTAGTTGAGTGCGTCCCTCGCCCACGAGAGCTGCATGTTAACATTATTAGAATGCAGCACATGCTCGCGGGCGTTGTATAAGATCTCCTCCTTTTCCACATCGCTCGGCGGGATGTTGTCCCCCTTGACCTTGGGGAAGGGGGTGTAGCTGGGCATGTCGTTGGCCGCCATGGACCTGTAGGGTGCGTGGTTCGGATCGTCCTCGAATGGGCGGAAGTTGCTGCTGTCGGGCTCGTGCTCTTGACCGTAGCCGCCGCCGTAGTTTGGCCCGGCGCCGTTGTTTGAGTGCGGGTGTCGAGCTTGTCCTGCCTGATATTCCATGCGCTGGAGGTCCTGCTGCATGTTTTGAGGGACCTCGGGCATTACCCTGCAGTAGCGCGCGACGCAACGTCAGTCTCGCTCTCACACTCTCACACACACTCTCTCGGCTCCTCCTCTCCTTTTTTTGGCGACCAAGGTTTCTGTCAATCGCCGCTGGCGAAAGTACAGCGGGCCAACTGGGTCGTACAAAAATGGGGGGGTTGGTCGGTGCAGCAGATTAAAGATTGGGACAGAGTTGTCCGACATACCTCTGGGGAGCCGGAGCATACATCTCGGGCATGGAATAATCGTCGTAGCCTCCGGGAACAAAGGTTGCAGCAAACTGCGGCATGTCGTTAGAAACACTGCGGGTTGGCTGGATGGAGCCTGCATAAATAAAAGAAGGATCGGTCAGCCAGAGTCCCTTTTCCGGCCCCCTGCACGGTGGCGGGCCACAAGAACAAATCTCCAAGGACCCTGAAGCTCTCCCAGACTGGGTCAGGCGCAGGCCGTTTAACGAGAAGCGAGAATGGACAAGAGGGGCGGCCGCGGGTTCTAGAAGGAGTGATGAGCGGGACAAGGTCGACGGACTATACTAGTCTGTCTGGCAGCAATGCCTGTCTGCGGTGGGTGTGGCCGCCAAGACCAAAAGAGATACCAAGATCTAAGCGGGAATGGGAGGGGGCGGAAGAGAGAGGGGGTGCAGCCGTGTGGTGTCCTGTCCGTTGGGTGGATGCCAGGTGAGTGGTGGTGCAGTCGTGGTAGTGAATGAACTGAATATCAATCGGCCCCTTTTTCTCAAGGTGGAGAGAGAGAGGGAGTGGTGAGGGATTGGTTCAGGCAATAGTTTCCCCGGATGCCTCAAGTTGATGACTGACCGGCCGACCACAGCACACGTACACACGCACGCTGGCTCGCTTTCGAACACAGACCCTTACACACACATACACACACACACACACACACACAGCACGCAGCAGAAGCTCAGCACGGCTCAGCATAGCCGGTCAGGTCAAGTTGGCTGGCTGGCTGGCTTGGACCTGACTGACCAAACTGCGCAAAGTTGCTGGGTCTCCCGCTTTCGTCACAGGCCGGAGTGTCCCATGGCTCCACCATTTGGGTTCCGTTAGATTGATCCCGGGAGCGAGTCCAGTGGCGAATCATGCAGGTCGAGGGCCCCACACACGTAATGGGACAAAAGGCCATGTCATTCAGCTTTGTGGTGTGTCCTGGTTGTTTGGGGCTTTGAATGGGTTGAATGGGGTGGTACTCGAGGGGGGCACTCGAGGGGGCTCGGCAGGGCGGCACAGCCTGGCTTGATGACGCCGTTGGTTATTTCCCCTGGGCCTAATCCAGACCCGGACAGGGGCGGAGCCTGTAGTTTTTTTTTTTTTTGGCGCAAGCTGGCAGGCTGGGAACTTGCTGGCAGTTGGCGAAGAGGACGTTGGACCCTGGTGGGATGGGCAGGATGGCCAGGAATTATTACCCACTCCATAGCTTGACTGATGAATCCCAGGATGGATGGATGACTTTCTGGTGCCTGACCGGGTGTGGGCTGGGCTGGGCTGCCTGCATGCCATTTTTAGAGTTCGCGGGCCGTCCAGGATATACACCGTAGTACGTGGGGCCTGGCCGCGCATCGAAATGTATTTGCGTATTGGCCGTAAACGCAATAAAGGGTTTTTGGTGCCAGGCGAATATTGCCAATAGCTTTTTTGCCTACCAAATAGGAGTCGCAAGCAGCAGGTTGCTTTTCGGTCCGTGTGGTCTGTGGCATATGTGTGTGCATGTGCGTGTGCATGTGTGTGTGCGTGCGCCTGTGTGCGTATGTCTGTGTCTGTCTGCGAGTCGCCCGTCCATTCTCTCTCTGACTCTGGCTCCAATCACTTCACTTCTCCCAATACGGCGCCCATGGACCGCAGCCACACACAGGTCGTGCGTGCATTTCCAGTCGAATAGGGAGAGCTTCAGGGCCAAGATGGCGACAGGCGATAGGTACCGGGTCTTCTGTGTGCAGGTTTGCCGCCTCTCCAGCTGCCTGTCAAGCAGAAAGACCGGGTGACCAGCTGGACGGCTGAAGCAACCAGACCTGGCATGTCGCCGTCGCCTGCTGGCTGGAGGGGAAGAGGGAGGAGATGATCGGGAGGGCGGGGCAGTTTAGGTGGGGGAAGGGGGGGGGTGTGAGAGACTTACCAGCACCGAGCAACGACTGAGTCGGCATTACAGCCGCGGAGACAGCCCGTCCCCCACGAGGCACTGCTGGTGATGCATGGTACGCCTGCGAGGCTGCTGCTGCTGCTGCTGGGGCCAGGCCCGGGCCCACATTGTTGTCGTACCTCTTTGCCTGCTGGTTCTGCCGGGCAGCGCGCGTGTAGGACGGAAGCGAGCTCCTCCCTGCGGATGGCGACGAGCTCATCGCCGGCCCTCTCGTTTACTTTTCCGTCTCTTGACTCGGCTGGGCGGGCGCCCCTTGCTTGTGACAGCGGCGGCGGCAGCGGCGGCAGTAGCAAGCAACAACCTTATTGTTGTTGTGTGTTTATGCGCCACCACCCCGGGGTTGTGGTCGGGTCCGACGCCCGTGACCGTCTTCGGGAAAGTCAATCAACAGAGAGTATTATCGTCTCTTGATCAAACAAGGTTTTGGGTCTCCCCTCTCTGCATCGACTGAGAGTGGTGTGTGGGTTTGCGCCGTGTCGGACTGGACGGAGCTTGCTTGGGGACTGCGCCGCAACGGAAGTGTGTCTCGGGCTCGTATTGAACTTCTCGATTCTGGCTGGTGGGAGTGAAGATGACAGCCGAGCCTCAATGCGTCAGCGTCAATTTTGAGGGATCCGATGGAGGTGACAACGGCTCCGTTGCAGAGTGAGTGGTGAACTCGCGTTCGAAAATAACTTGGCTCTTGAATTTCTTTGGGATCAAAAGAAACAGGTCGACAGAAGACAAAAGAAAATGAGGTCAGGGTGACTGAAGGTGTTCCGGGCAGCGCAGGCAGGCTGCTGGTTGGGCGTGTGCGGGAAGGTCCGTCCGCTCGGATTTGGAGGTTGGGGGGAATCACAAGCCGCCTGGGCGGTTGCTCGGCTACTCCAACAGGCCCCGGCAGAAGAGCATGCAACTGATCAAGTGAGCGTTTGAGAGTGAGTGCGTCGATCCCCAAAACCACGCTGCAGACGCGAGGGTTAAAAGGGGGTGATTCAACACGGGAATGTCGAGTGTATTGGCCCGGGGCAGAAGGAACAACACAACACGGTGACACACCCACAGCCCAGCCAAGGCAGCAAGCAAACAAGAAAAGAGCCCGGGTGAGAGCAGCACAGAGTCGCACCGTCATATCTTGTCCTCATTGCTTGGTATTCTTGAGACAAGCACAGGTATAAGTGAGAGGAGGACGCACCCATGACCTGCCCGCTCCCGCCAACGAACCTCGTGTCTGCTCTCCAACTGGCTACCTAGGTAGTCAGCTAGTCCAAGGCCAGGCCAGGCCAGGTCAGGTCAGGTCAGGTCAGAAGCAGGTCAAATCCAACAGGCAAGCTTCTCCGACGAGGGACCAGTACAAGTACCTGTGTCACCTTGAGCCATTCTTCGGTCAGAATCCATCCAGGAATAATTAATACACCGGCTCTGGCAGGCCACCGTCCTCCCACGTGCTGTCGGAAGATTCGACTGTCACATTTTCCATTTGTCGTCGCACGAGATGAGACGGATTTTCTCATCAAAAGCAATGGTACGGCCCCGTCCACTTCCTTACCTCTGGACTAGAAGCCACCCGGTAGAAGAGAAGAACCAAGGAACAACTAAAATCTTCATGCATCTGCCCGTCGCTATTCTAGGATCCGCCACGAAACGGCCGTATGACACCCACTCCGCCTGATGAGATCGGCCGGCGACCATGACCGGCAGGATCATCAACCTGCACGTAATGCTTGGCGCGAAGACGCCCGGCACACACACGAGACCGAAGCAGAGGTAAATAATATGATTGTTCATATCTCCCAAAAAGACACCAGGCAATGCCAAATGAATACCTAGGTTCCCATCTCTAGGCGCGCAGCAAAGCAAGTTGGAACCCATAGCGTATCCCTGTCATATCCATCCCTCCCTCCTGTTCAGACGCCAACTCCATGATGAGAACTCTGTTGTCTTAGAGTCGACACGCTTCTGTCATATCAGAGGACTGGCAAAAAAACAAAAGCAAAGTCGCAACTGACCACCCCAGCTCAGTGCGATATGTACTGGAACACAGCCGAGACGTTGTCCTCCCCGCACTCCTGCCGGAGCAGCAGGTCCTGGATGGCGGCGAGCCCCTCGTTGGCGAAGTGGTTCCACGTGCTCGTATCGCCGTACAGCATCGCCGGCGCCTTGATGAACTGCTTCCCGTCCGGCTTGCACCTCTTGCACTTGAACGTGTCGTGCGTGTCGCTGCGCGTGTCGGGCCGGTACTGGAACAGCTCCCGCAGGCTGTCCAGGCTGAAGTGCCGCTCCACGTCCTCGGCCTCGTCCACCACGCACGACGACAGCGACTGCTTGTGGGACTGCCGCTGGAACACCTTCTCCTCGATCGTCCCCGTCGCGATGAACCGGTACACGAAGCAGTCCTTCTTCTGCCCGTCTCGCCACACACGGGCGAGGGCCTGCTGGTCCGCGGCCGGGTTCCAGTCCGGGTCGAACAGGATCAGGCGGTTCGCGCCGATCAGGTTGATGCCGCACCCACCGGCCTTGCTGGAGAGCAGGAAGATAAACTGCCCCCCGTCCGGGTCGTTGAACTTGTCTACGAGCTTCTGCCGCTTGTTGACGTTCATCGACCCATCCAGGCGCAGGCAAGGGTAGGCCTCGTTCCGACACATGCGTTCAAAGAGATCCAGCGTGGTTGTGTAGTTGGAGATGAGCACGATTTTGTCGTCCGTCTCGGCGCGGATCCTCTTCAGCATGCGATCGAGCACCGCCATCTTGCCGCTGTACCACGGCTTGACATCACGGTCACGGCCGCGTGCGTCCTTGGGAACGTAGTCATCGGGGAAGTGTTCCTCGCAGCCAGGAAGGTCTCTGGACAGGTCAAGCAGGTCTGGATGGTTGCATAATTTCTTGAGGATGTTGATGGCCTTGAGAGGTTGGCTCCCTTTTCCACGGAGCAGTGCCTGAATGTCGGGACTCTTGATGAAGTAGTTGTAGAGGTCGTGCTGGAATGGTGCATTGCTGCAGAAGACAACGTGCTCGTACTTCAGAGGAAGGTATTTGGAGAGGAGATCGTTGGACCTGCGAATGATGAACTTGTTGACAATCCCGAGCAGCTCCGACAGGCACTCATCGCCTCGCTGGCGATCCTTGTCGGATGCATCGGCATCTCGACCGCGCAGGATGGGGATTTCAAAGCGCTTCCGGAATTCCAGTCTTGTGCCAAGTAGACCGGGGTTGGCGAAGCTGATCAGGGCAAAGTATTCCGACAGGTCATTCTGGATGGGAGTTCCTGACAGAATGATGCGGCGTTGGACATCGAGACTGTTCAAGGCTGTGAAGGTCTGACTTTCGCCGTTCTTCAGGCGGTGGCCCTCGTCGGCAAGCAACAGCCCGATCTTGCAGTGCCTGAGCTCCTCGACGTTGAGGCGCAGAGTCTCGTAAGAGACAATTATGACTGGCCGAGTCACAGAACGCCCGCTCGAGATGGCCCACTGCTTGAGTTGCTGGTTAAGCTGCTCTTTTGTGGCCTTCCCGTCGATGGCGAATGGTGTGATTGCGCCGGGACCAAGCCACTTGACCAACTCGTTGGCCCAGTTCTTCACCAGACTCGAGGGGCAGACCACAATGGCTTTCTGGATGGTGGTCTTGCCCGCGTCTGGCGACTGCTTGAGCAGTGTCCACAGCAGGGTGATACACTGTAGAGTCTTTCCGAGGCCCATTTCGTCAGCCATGATGCAGCCGTTGGCCTTCTCGTCGACCATGCCGGTGGTGCAGCGGTACATGAACTTGACTCCCTCGATCTGATGCGGGCGCAGGACCTTGGCGAGCTTCGGGTCGATGACGACCGGCACACGCGGGTGGTCTGTGTCGACCTTCTTCTTGATACCAAGAATCTCGGCCAGACTCTTGTGCACGAGCGGCGCGTCCATGACCTCGGTCACCGGGGCTTTTTCATCCTCCTTTGGCTTCTCGACCTTCGACTTGTCATCGATGGTTGGGTCGTAAAGGACGATGGAGAACTCGCCACTCGGGTCGTGAAGGGGTTTGGCGACAAAGACCGCGCCGGTCCTCAACCCCAGCGTGGGCGGCGGTCGGTTGGGATTGAAGGAAGCACTGCTCTTGTCGATGAGGGGGATGGAGAAGGCCTTGCGGAAGACCTTGTCCTTATCTTTGACCTGGAACACGGGGAAGCGATTGGCATCTCGATTAGCGAGAGCGAGGCGATCCTCGTTGGTGTATGGCTTGTCGACATCGGCATCTGCCTCTCCATCCGCTCCCTTGTAGTCTATCCTCCTCTTCTTCCGGGTAGGTCGATCCGTCGCAACCGCTCTTGTTGCAGAGCCGGGGCATTTGAATGGCTTGTGGAGTCTGTCGATGGTCTGGGGCGTGGGGAAGCGACTCCTGGGCGCGACATTCTCCTTGTTCGCCTTCGGGGTCGACACGACCTCGGTCCTGCAAGCCATGAGTACTTTGATCTGGGCGGGCAGAGTGGTGACGGACTTCCGTGATGACGGTAACGCAGCGAAAACTTACATTTTGCCTCTGTTGGTGCTGAAAATCAAGCTCTTCCCCCCGTCGAGCCGATGTTTGCCACTTCAATGGCCTCGGATACACTCGGAAGAGGCTCGGGTGATGGGTGATGGGTGTTGTTTACTTGACTCTGGGAGGGAGCGCGACTGCCAAGGTCTAGTCGAGGGGCGACGCGTCTGCCTCGCCGGGTCACGTGCAAGAGCACGTGCAATGACAGCCACTCATCCATGACATGCCGACTTCTCGAGATGACGGTCAATCGAAATGCCAAGGAGTAGGTGGTCGACATGATTGAGGCTAAGGAATGGAATACTATGTGCTGGTCATTACTATGATTAATGCGCCCCTCGCCTTCTTGTCTCTGGCCCGCTCGACCGCTCCCGCCGCATCATCGCGTAAACATCCGCCGGTTGTTGGGCCGAGGTTGTCTCTCCTCCCTGTGCAAACCACCGCACTTTGGCCAGGAAACGAGTAACTCACTGAGCCTATGTGATGCATGTAACCCATTGACAACAGCGGACATATGAACATTGATCAGCTCTGAAACATCAATTGCCTATCGCAACGTCGTGAAATCTGTCCAACGGGCATGTCTCCAACCTTCTTCCTCCTCCGCCAACTCTCCACACAACCTTGCTATCCAAGACGGTCTTGACATCCTGAAGACACGTTGCTGCGTCCGGATCGACACCAGACCTTTGGTCCGTGTTAAATGCCACTTCTCGCGGCCTAGTGCATAACTGAGGTTTCGGAGGTTCTACCCACGTCGAAGCAACATCTGTGTGCCGGCCACACATCCGTGTGCCTTGATACCTGTGGACGACGATTCATGCGGCCCGTCGAGGACTGCTTGAACAATGTCAGCCGACTTCTGGGCTGGCTACATCTCCGGTGCCCTCGGCATCGTCATAGGTAACCCCCTCGACATCCTCAAGGTGCGACTCCAGGCCTCCTCCGGCAGCACGGCAGCAAGCCCGCCCTCGGCAGCTGGAGCACCCAGCCTGCCATCGTCTCAGCCGTCCCCGTCAGCTTCTCCATCGGCCCTCCTGCGCAAGTTCTCGACGGGCACCGCGGCACCAATCCTGGGCTACGGCGCCCTGAACGCCCTCCTCTTCGTCTCCTACAACCGCTCGGAGGAGCTCCTGAACCGAGCCCTCTCGCCACACCCGCCGCCGCCCCCGGCGGGCCCCACGACGGGCTCGAACCTCTGGACCACCTTCCTCGCCGGCGCC
The DNA here is from genome assembly GCA_001447215.1 of Diaporthe aspalathi. Classification (NCBI taxonomy): domain Eukaryota; kingdom Fungi; phylum Ascomycota; class Sordariomycetes; order Diaporthales; family Diaporthaceae; genus Diaporthe; species Diaporthe aspalathi. The sequence continues at coordinate 10,099 of LJJS01000112.1, forward strand.
ATCGGCGGCCTCGCCACGTGGGCCGTCTCCACCCCGACCGAGCTGGTCAAGTGCCGCGCCCAGCTGGGCACCGGCGCGCGGGCCTCGTCGAGCTGGGAGATCACCAAGCGCGTGCTGCGCACCGAGGGCGGCGTCCGGGGCCTGTACCTCGGCGGGACCGTGACGGCGCTCAGGGACAGCATCGGGTACGGCTTCTACTTCTGGAGCTACAGCCTGACCACGCGCTGGGTGGCGCGGTGGGCGGGGGCAGGCGACGGGGGCGGTCTCTCCGCCGGGAGCGAGACCGCCCAGGTGCTCCTCTGCGGCGGGCTCGCGGGCATCGTGACGTGGGCGAGCATCTTCCCGTTGGACGTGGTCAAGACGCGGGTGCAGGCGCAGCCCCGCGGCGCCAGCACCATCGCCGTGGCGACGGGGGAGATGAGCCCTCTGGTCCGGCCCCCGGCCCCGGAAAGGCTCGGGGCGGTCGAGGTGGCGAGGGACGCCTACAGGGAGGGCGGACTGCGAGTCTTCTTCAGGGGCCTGGGCGTTTGCAGCGTGCGGGCCTTCATCGTCAACGCGGTCCAGTGGGCCGCGTACGAGTGGATCATGATGGAGCTGGGACAAGGGAGGAAGAGGCCTGAGGGTGTCCCGGCTTAGTGTTTATCCCCGCGGCCTCAAACATGAGACAGCCGAGATCTTCGCTGTATTGAAGCACTCTTGTTCTGTGCCACGAATGAAAGATATTCGGCGTGCGCCTGATTTTGGGGGGGGGGGTCATGAAAGAGTCCCTTTGCGGCCATTTTTGGGAGATGCATCCGAGAAAAATGACCGCAGGGCGCCTTCTCGGCCGGAATCTGGAGCTGTCACATTCCCGCCGTCAAAAGCTCACGGGCAGGCCGATCATGGTTCGACCGATGATCGCCTAACAAATGCGAGCGCTGTCTTCTGACGGGTTCCCCTTAGCCAATCTTACGCTGTCCCCGCCTGTGCTTGCTTGGGTCATTTCGAGCAAGATACTTTTGAGTTGGACAATACCATCTAGTCCGTGATGGGTCGTGCAGGGTATCCAAATTAAATATCTAAGTACTCCAACGGACCGGGAGGCATTCCGAGACAAGTCCCCCGGCGCAGCTCGCCGCATTCGAGGTCCTGGCACATCCAGATTTCTAGACGGACACATATCGCCAAGTCCTGCTGAGAGATATTCAGCGATGAGGGGGCGCCTGGGAGGGCTCTCTAGACTATCATGGTCTTCAGTATCTCAAGACACCTCTCAGGGTGGCTCAGGAAAGGGAAGTGGCCGGCATCGATGCGCTCCGCCCTGAACCCCAGCGACTGCGCCAGGTGCTCCTGCAGCGGGCCAGGGACGCACTGGTCCTGCGTGCAGATCAGGTAGCTCTTGGGGATGGTGATGTCGGCGGCGCTGAAGGTGACGGGCGTCTCGAGGGCGTCCTGCGAGTGCGCCACGACGCCGTCCCAGTACTTGGCCAGCTCCTCGGGGCTGCCCTGCAGGTCGCTGAACAGGACGAGCTTGGCCTCCTCCTTGAGCTTGATGGCGTGGTTCTGACTCGTGGGCGATCTGTCAGTTACGGGGGAATACATTCAAGAAAACGAGCGTTTGATAACAGCCCACGGCCGTCATGCATTGGAAGAGCAGGCAAGCGGTGAGGGCCAACCAGGGAAAAAAAAAGTGGAAACAATGCAAGAACGAAGGACTGGTTAGTCAGTCGGCCCCATGCCCACAACACGCACCTTCGAGTACGCCGGCGCAAAGTCGGCCCAAGCCGGCCACTCGCCCCCGAACGTAGCAAGCAGGTCCACCCCGGCCGCGGGGATCGCGAACGCGGCGACATAGACGATCTGCCTGAACCCGCCGGCCTTGCCCTCCCTCGCCCTCTCCGCGACCCCGTTGCCGGCCGTCGCCGCGCCCGCGGGGACCCCGCCGTACGAGTGCGCCACGAGGACGACCTCCCTGCCCCGCTCGAACAGCGGCGCCGCCGTGTCGAGGATCACCCGCACGTCGTCCTCCCACGTCGCGCCGCGGACGTCGTCGGCGGATGCGCCCGAGGTGCGCAGGTGCGGGAGGTGGCACTCGTGGCCCAGGGCCTCGAGCTGGTGCTTGAGGGGCTCGTAGGACGGGCTGGGGAGGGACCAGGCGCCGTGGACGATGATTATGGCGGGTTTCTGGGAGTTTGGGGCCATGGCTTCCTTTTCCTGGGGCCTTTCCGGCAGTTGTTTGGGCTTGGCAGGTGAGAGGGTTGCAACAGGAACACGGCAAGTGGCAGACCGGGGTGGGAGAGGATGAGGAGAGCTCGGAAAAGGAAATGCGATGCGACGTTGGGTTGGTTTGGGTTGGGTTGTTTTGCCCTACCTGAGATCCGGAATGGACGAATAGGGAAATAGAGAGAAGGGATCTTGGCGGTGGACGCCTGCCAGAGATAATAAGTACGGCAGCGCGGGAGCTAAAAAGGATATGTGGTCCCCATCTTGTTGTTCCTGATCGTCCGGTGGAGTGGTGCGAATCGTATGACACTCATCAACCGTGAGCCTCATGGTGGATAGGGACGCGGCCCCAGGTGGATATGCGAGCGAGTCAGCCGCAGCCGAAAGCTGCATGTTGTTGGATCGGCTCACTTACACCAACGACCACTTGCGCGGTGTATCTGTCTCGCTCCCTTTGGCCCGGCTGACCGGGCCCCTTGTTGCACGGAACCTTAATAGATAGGCCCTGCAGAGAGGAAACCGAATGTTGCGATATCCACCCACATACACATGTGCACTGACATACACTCATGTGCTGACAGTCCCTGCGGGCTTTGGGTTCTCATGTTCCTCCCTTTCCCCCATACCCTTCCCGTGACCCTTTCTCCGCCGAACTCGTGGGAGACCCAGCGAGCGGCAAGCAATGACAGCCGGCTAATATCAAGGATATCCTCTCCTTCCATCGGCCTCCGAGTCCCTTATCACCGTCATCTCGAAGAGAGCCTCTCCAAATCACCCGTCGGTACCCGTACGACATCATCAACAATACAACCAAACTAGTCTTACCGTCATTCACCGATGGGCAGCCATGCAGGAGGAGGCGACCTGTCACAGTTCTCGCAGGAGTACATCGACTACGACCAAGGCCCCGCGATCATAGGAGTGTCCATCGCCGTGGGGCTCCTGGCGCTCGTAACAGTTGGCTTGCGGCTGTGGGCCAGGCACATGAAGAGGGTGCCCCTGGGGATCGAGGACTATTTGATTATAGCGTGTGTGGTACGCAGAAGGAATAATATCCTATAAGACGGGGATCCCGGAACTCTGTGATGGGATCTTGGCCTCAGGACGACGATGGACTGACACTTCTATATAGCCGCTTCTAATCGGGACTGTCATCTGTGGTAAGCACCATCTCTCCTTTTTCGGGCATGACCTCGGGACCTATGCGTATTGTCACTGACGCAATTCTCCAGCCATTTTCGGTAAGCCTCCGTCCCCTTGCGGTTTTGAAGCAGAATACCTCGCGGCGGGCACACCAGACTAACCTGCGGACAAGCTGTCCGCCTCGGGCGAGTGGGGAGACACTACGCGGTGAACAAGATCGTCGACCCGCCAAGCTACGGTCGTAGCCAAGCAGTAGGCCTTCCATCTTGACTTCCATCCACAGACACATGTCAGATAGGACACTGACACCCCAGCAGGCCCTCTTCGCGGTCGAGTGCGTCTACGGCACGCTCCTCGTGGTGTGCAAGTTCTCGATCCTGGCCATGTACTGGCGCATCTTCCCGACGCTCTTCGTCAAGAGGGGCTGCTGCGTGCTGGGCGGGCTGACGCTGGCGTGGTTCGTCGCCGTCGCGCTGGTGGCGTTCCTCCAGTGCCGGCCGATGCACAAGATCTGGCTGCCCGACAAGCCGGGCCACTGCATCGACAACAACAAGTTCTTCATCGGGAACGCCGTGCCGAACATCTTCACCGACTGCGCCATCATGGCGCTGCCGGCGTATGAGATCTCGCGGCTCAGGATGGGGACGTCGCAGAAGCTCGGCATGGCTGGGATTTTCCTGCTGGGGATATTGTGAGTGTTTTTGTGTGTCCTGTTCTTGGTGTCCCGAAGTTTGGCTGACGTGGGAATCAAAGCGTCTCTTTCGTCAGCGCCATCCGTCTGATTTTCCTGTTCAAACTAAGCGCCGGCGGCAAAGACGGAGACCTGACGGGTGAGTGGCCCCGCCGTGTCCATCCGACGATCACACTTGGAACCATCAACTAACACCCTCCTCAGTCCTTATCGCCATCCCCTGGATCCTGACGGCAGTAGAAGGCGAGTGCGCCGTGATGTGCGCCTGCCTGCCCCTCCTCCGCCCCATGGCGCAGGCCATCTTCGGGCGGGTGCTCACCTCGGGCGCGGGCAAGTCGTCCAGCAGGCGGCCCAGCGGCCTGAGCGGGCCCAACTCGGGCGACCTCATCACGATCGGCGGCGGTGGCGGGGCCCCTGGTGGTGGTGGTGGGGGTGGGAGGCGTGCTGGGTTTAAGTCTGGGGGACACGGCGGCGCGCGGCCGTTCGCAGTGCTGGATGACACGGACTCTGGGGAGGGCATCCTGGTCGGTCATGGCCACCAGAGCGGGTTGAGGACGAGCGTTCAGGGCAGCGATGGGAAGGCGCCGAGCGAGGGGGGTGATGATATTGCGCTGGAGAGGATTAGTGTGAGGCATGAGGTCAAGATGAGCTGGACCGAGGGCAAGTCTCATGTCTGAGATGGGAACCGTAATGGTGCCATGTTTCTGTACTTGCCTTGAAAGGTCTGGTCAAAAAGAACATTCGCTAGATGTCTGTTTAGTAATACTTAATGGGGCGCCACAGTGGTCATGAGCAAAAACAGCAAAAAGAGAGGTTGTCGCCAACGACCCTCTTCACGCCCTGCCACCTGATTCGGTGCTACAGCGCGTCCCTCCTCCTTTCGGTACTTCCTTGTTCAGGAGCTTCGGAATATTTGTTGCAGTGTTTTTCTTCTCTCCCCACCTGCCTGTGTTTTTATTGGCGTTGCGGTGGACACTGTGTCTGAAATCGTGGCCTTCACAATACCTGTGTGTTTAATGGCTTTGCTGTGGGAATTTGGAGATTTTGCTGGGCTTATTTGGGGGACTTCCAAGTTGCTCGCTCTGCCGCCGTGCCAGCTTGCCAGGTTATCAAAACACAGTTTGCTCTGGCTTATCAGTTGGGGTCGGGCGGTGAGTGGTGAGTACTGTGTGTGCGAATGTCAGTCAGTCAGTCAGTCAGTCACCGTCGACGAGATGGAGTTCAGATGAGGCTCATGTGAAGTTATCAACCGGCCATGCGGTGGAATGCAAGACCCCAGCACCCCTGCAAGCCCATCCGATCGGACTCAGGCCATCCCTGCCTGTCAGTCCAGCTACACTACCTAGGTAGATAGATAGCAGGCCTGGCAGGCCTGGCAGGACGCATCTCCCAATCAAGCAGCACACCTGCGCGGCTAAAGGTGGGGGCTGTTAAGGGGGAGGGCACCTGGGACATCTGGAAGCGACGATAACCCGATGACCCAATGACCATTTCTTCTCTCTTTTTCCCCCCTTCTTTTTTCTTTTGGCCTGTTGGTCCCTTGCTTGAGCCTTGCTTCGGCAGTCGCTACGTCTACTAATAATAATAATAATCAGCCCCCACAGACTGGCGCCCGATGCAGCTCAGCCAAGCTGACTTACCTGGCGCATCTGTCATCTTTCGCCCGCCCTGCTTGCTGGCCTGGTCGGTCTGCACTTTTGTCTACACTTTTGCACCTAATAACCGTAATCATATCCCGTCGCAGTTCTGCTCTTGATGGCTTCACCTCGCCCATCCTGACGTCTTTCTACCAGAGGACAGGCCCGCCCGTCCTTTGTGCGCCGTTGCTCATCCCAGTAATACACAGTAATACACACCCGAGCCAACCCAATTAATCAACTGTAACCAAGAATCAAGCTCCGCGACAATCAAGGGTCTTCCATCAGCCAGCCACAGCCAAGATACGCTTGCCAGGTTATACTCTGAGCTCGGATACAGCCGCCGCCCATCGCCTCGCTTCGCCTCGCTTCACACGATGATCGCCGTGCGCCCGAGGCCCGTCATAGCCATCTCCATCGCCCTCCTGATAATCACAACCTTCTACCTCCTCCATCCCAATCGCAACGCCCTGCGCGTCCCTTCGAGCTTCTCAGCCCCCTTCGCTGCCTTCAGCGGCTCGCCAGCAGCCGCCGACCCCTCCTCCTCGTCCTCCTCCAAGTCAAGTGTCGCAGAGAAGCCCTACGGCAGGGACTACCATGGCCACTCCACCCCCGACGACATCAACCGCGTCACCAACGGCACCCTCGGCTTCGGCAAGGTCTTTGTCGTCGGCCTGCCCGAGCGCACCGACAAAAGAGACGCCATCGCTCTGTCGGCCGCCCTAACGGGCTTCGATATCGAGTGGGTCGATGGCGTGCGCGGCGAGTCCATCCCGGACAAGGCCGTGCCCTTTGGCATCGACCGCAAGAAGTTGATGGAGACGAACCTGGGCAGCTGGAGGGGACACATGAACGCGATACGGAGGTGAGCACCACCCACCCGCCAACTCAGCCCTACACACGAAGGGAAGGAACCCTTGCGCTTGGCAATGTAACGGCGTTACTTTGATCTCCGGGAGCTAATCGTTCATCATCCACCACAGGGTCGTCGAGCAGAACCTGGACGCCGCCCTGATAATGGAAGACGACATGGACTGGGACGTCCGCCTCAAGCCCCAGCTCGAGCTCGTCGCCGCCGGCGCCCGCGCCGTCATGGCCAACCTCCCCGACACCTACTTCCCCACCGGTCGCCCCTCCTCCTCCACGTCCAGCCCCAACAGCCCCTACGGCGACGACTGGGACATCCTCTGGCTGGGCCACTGCGGCGAGCCCTTCCCGGAGGACCTCCCCGAGAACAAAGACCTCCCGGCTGACGACCCGGGCAAGGTGGCCATGTCGCGGCGCTACACGATCCTTAACGATGCGACCGTCCCGCCCCTCGACCGCGTCACCGGTATCGTCGATTTCAAAGCCCACCCGGAGCGCACGCGCTGGGTGCACGTCACCGCCGCGCCCATCTGCACCTTTGCCTACGCCGTCTCCAACCGCGGCGCGCAGAAGATCCTGTACGACCTCAGCGTCGACCGCCTCTCGGGGCCCTTCGACAACGCCCTCGCGTGGCTGTGCCGCCGCGCCGTCGGCGGCTGGAGCAAGCTTGCCGCCCTGGCTGCGGCGGGGGACCCGCTGGACCGTGAGGGGTCGCTTGGGGACAGGGGACTGGATGCCAAGTGTCTGAGTGTCACGCCGCCTGTGTTTTTCCACCACAAGGCGAAGGGGAATATCCATGGCGACAGTGACATTCAGGATATCGGCGGCGAGGGCGGTGGGGAGGAGCAGCCGCCTGTGATACGGGAGAAGGGGAGCACGGAGAATGTCATGTGGAGCGCGAGGTTGAATATCCTGAACATGATACAGGGGACGGCTATGAAGAGCCAGTGGTGATGTTTGCTCTGGATCGTGGGGGGAGGGGGGGTTTGCTTCTGGAGTACACAAGAGACGGTGGGAGCGTCAGGGCTGACTTCTCAACTGAAACGGCGTTATTGGGGTTTGGAAACGGTTTAGATATCCAGGGTACCTAGAGAGTGCATTCTTCTTTTTTGCGGCAGAGTGCCGCTGGCATCATTGGCCCGGCTAGCCGCTCATATCAGAGAGTGGCTAGGGTTGCGTCTTTAGTGACGACAAGCTGCGGTGCTGACTTGCTGTGCGTGAGTGACTGAGGCCAGCGGTTCTTCTGCCTGCACAACGTGGCCGAACAACGGCTCGAGTCGAGCACGATCCTACTCAAGAGAGGGTCTGTTCCAGGACGGAGGGGCAACTCACTCTTGAACCCATTCAGCATATCCCAAGTGAGAGGAGCTATGGCTGGTCTTATCTTTTGTTACGTAAGCTGGTGCACGAAGGTCGTGGTATCATGCCTGAAGAGCACCGGCAGAGTCCCTCAGTCACAACCTGGGACCAGATGCTCTTGTGTGAAGTCTAGGACCGACATGACACGCATGAGTCTCATTTGAGCACGGAACAGACCCTCAGTAACCTAACCTCCTTCCTGACACATCATGGCCTGGAATGACCATTCTTGACTACGTTCTAGTTAGTGCTGTGATTGATTACCGGTGGTTATAACATCATTATTTAAGCCGAGGTTGGCCGGTTTTATCCGCCGTCCATTAAGCGTGTTTTCACATGCACCACCAGCATCTACAGCAGAGGTCGGCCCTCACCTTGACACACCGAAATGATACTGCCGAACAACCACCGGCTTCCCTTCTCGACTGCCTTGCCAGCACAGTATCCATGGATGATTCGACAGCATCATCACCCGCCATCCAACCTGTCGACACGAACGGGTGACTGTCGCCCTTGCGCGTCTGCATCACACCCCAGCCTAGGAGGCGCCTCCAACATTGAAGTTCCCCTGATTGGGCCACATGTCCAGCGCTCTGCTTACGCCAAACAACATTGGACCTGCTAACACACGGCCGCCCAGGCAGCTCCTGCACCGTCCGCACCCTTGCAGACTCATAAGGCGACGAGGCCTCTTGGGCAGCCGCAGCGCCTTATCTCAGGGCTGGAGCGTTGAACCACGCAGCAACCTCTCAACCTGCTATCATGCGAAATGGTCCGCCAGGGTGCGGCGCTCAGCTACACTACCCGCTGTCACACAATCGCGTCTCTTGCCCCCCCCCCCAGGCCATGACGTCGTCGTGTGGAAACGTGGCCGAATGCGGCTCACTGTGGACCTTCTTCATCGCGATGGACTTGACCTCCATTGGCCATGGTGTTTTTCTACTATTTTGTATGCCGAAAATCGTTCCGACTGCCCGTTCAACCGAGTGCTTCTCGCGACAGCACCCCGGCGGCTGTTTCCCTGTCGCACCCCTCCGGCCCCCCAGCCATGTGGCTGACGCCCTGCCCGCCTCCCGGGATGGCGGGGTTGGGCACCCACGGTGTTCACTATTTGAAGTGCGATGATGCCCTGGGACACGGTGAGAGACGATACTGTCCTCTGACGGAATTCGTTCATGCTCACACTCTCTCCTAAAGTCTCCCTCGGCTTACTCACGGCCATTATCCCAACTACCACGAATTCCACGCAGGGACTTGTTGGCCCAAATCCAAGAGAATGGACACCCGCGACCAGGCGCGCCTTTTCAGTCTTGAATACGGCGGACATCATCAGGGCTTTGGGAGCCGTGAAGTCTCAGGGTATGGCGCCGGTACCACCGCCGCTTCATCCACAGCCGGCCGGGCTGACTGGCACACCCAGAGGAACGCCACGAATAACGGTGCGGTGGCTTCCCCGGCGGATTGTGCGCGTCAGCATGGCACGATCGCCAGCCCCACCTTCGGCAGCCCTGGCCGGGACCAAAGATCACCGGCCACCCACGAGTTGTAAGTGTACACGTTCATTTCGACCAATGCGCCTGCTGCCCAGCATTTCGATTTCTCCGTATGTTGTTTTGTTTTGTTCTTGTTGTGTCTCAGTGCTTTGTGTTCAATGAGTGTTACTGTCAGCCTGTAAACTGGTGCATGGTGAAGGAGACGTGTAGGAAATGGGAAGCTTAAGGCGCACTTTCTTCGGCTCCCCTCCCACTCATTCAGCTGTACTTGAACGCTTCATGGGCGGCTGTGAACAGTCTGAGATGCCAACCGGCTCTGTTACATAGGGACCTCCCGGATGCTCGTGGACAGGCCATATTTACATCCAGGATGTCTTACTACCGCCGAAGAATCCCTCCGAACAAGGTCCATAGTTCACATGTGCATGCTGCGAGAGGATTCCGGCATGGACACCATCAATCCACTGGCTACTTGGGTCGTTGCACAAGGACGGTTGCTCAACCCAGGGGCAGACTTATCCAGCAAACATTTTCTTTTCACGGCTTGGACTTTCCTGGTTGTTCATTCCCTGTCCACTAAGGTCTCGGGTAGGTTGATGTTCGACCGACGCTTTTCCTTTCAGTTGACCGCTTTCCGCGGTCAACGGGACCCGCCCCTTCTGAGAAATTTGTCCTCGCATGTCTAAAAATAATGGTAAAGCCCCGGAAGCCATATACAGGACCAATTTGAATCTCCTGGCCAAGGTCTCTGCCGCCTTGGAGCATGCCATCAGCCTCAGGACATGAGACACCATCTCTGCGACCCGTTGGACTCCAAGCCGCCCCTGGGACAAACCACCAAAGCGACCCACAATGGAGGTCTTTCAATACGGCCTGACTGAGCCTGGTTCTGATAGGCTAGTCTTCCAGAATCAGCCTCTGAGTCATCCGCGGCGGAGTGCATCCCAGTTGCCCTGCCAGCTTCCGAGAGAGCACACTTGAACCCAGTTTCCTGTTTGCTTGGGTTCGGAGATCTCCATGCCTGTCCAGCAATTACGAGCAAGCCAGCTAGTGCTGGGGGCAACAGGCTAAGAGACTTCACTCAGCATCGCACCATCCGGAACTGCCCGTCCTCGTCCGAGGAGGATCACCTTTGTAGATATTCAACCGATAATTCTTCCTTTCTAGCAGTTTTTCCTTCAATCTTCTCGTTGGTGTTCTTCCTTCGTCTCCTCCTCTCATTAGTAGCTTTGTCATTTTTGTCATTTGGACCTCGTGGACCATGCCAGGGGATGCGGTGTTTTGCAGATTGCCCCCCACGAGACCGGACCATTTGGCCGGGTGCCTTGCCTGCTTTGATTGCCTTCTAAGTTGTCGAGACGCCCTTCCGCGCACTGGGATTAGTTGTCCACCCAAAATTCCAGGCCAAATTTACTGACCACGACTCTCCAAAGGAAACCGCCCACCGAACCCGCGCGAATCCTGGACTCGGCCCTGTTGTCCAGCTTCCTGGAGCACACCAGGCGGGAAGGGCCTGCAGCGAACACCTGTGCGGCCTGCAGCGCCACGTTCCAGACCAACTCCGGGCTGGAGAGCCACGCAAAGGAGACCCGGCACCACTCCTTCCTGTGCGCGTGCGACACCTCCTTTGGCAGGTTCTCCTCGCTGGCAAGGCACATCAACTCCAACACGGGGTCCGGGTACCACTGCGAGCTGTGCGAGCACAGGACCCTGCCCCGCCTCGACAAGCTCTACGACCACCTCCGCGACGGCCACAAGGTCAGCCAGAGGGTCCTGGACAGGTACAGGAACAAGGCCCTGGGCCGGGCCAGGAGGTCGTCACGGGCGGCGAGGCCGGCCCCGGTGCCGCCGCCGGCTCCGTTTACCATGGCTCAGGTTGCGCCGTCCGGCGGGTTTGGGACTTGGTCTCCGGCTGGTGGGCAGGTGAACGGGATGTCTGGGCGGCATGCCATGAATATGGCCATGGCCCCCTTAAATCCCAACGGCATCAATCCTGCCAATCTCACGGTAAGACACCTCACCACATGACCCTCGGGAGGACATAAAACCGGCTCTCTGGTCGTTCAGTTCGGGTCAGGGCTGACTTGGTGCCTCCCAGAATTTAAATGACAGTTTCACCTTCCAATAATCTCCTGGAGGTCTGGGTGGCACCTATTGTTTCACGAACCAGCTTTTTCTCTTTTTTTCTTGTCTTGGCTCTAACATTCTTTCGGTTCTGGGGCGGTCTTCTGAACCAAATTTCTTCCACTGTCGGCGATAGCCATTTGATAATAATATTCTTGCGCTCCCCAATTTCCTTTAGCCATGGTTACCCTAGTGGGACATCCAGTAGAGTGGTGTCTGATTCCAATGTTCTTATCTAAAATTATAATATTCCCCAACAAACTCCATTTTTAAGCACCATAGCACAGTGATTTTTCCGTAAGTCGACGGGATGTGGCTCTATTGAAACATGGAGAGTAGGGCGAGGCCTCTCCTATCTGCAGGCCTAGGGATCGCCTGCACCGAGAGGGCAAAAAGCCTTAAAAAGGGCTTTAAAAAAAAGGATAAATATTTTTAAAAAGCTAATTAACGTATATTATCAGCGAGCGCCCTATATCACCGAGCGCCCCACACC
>LJJS01001331.1:829-49131 GCA_001447215.1 Diaporthe aspalathi
GCGCTGGGTGATCTGTCGCGCTGGGTGATGAACCACGTTATATATAATTTGCTAATTAATAAAAGCTATTTAATAAAAGAATTTTAAAAAAATTAGCTAAATAAACTTTTTTTAAAATATAATAAAATTTAAAAATAAAAGTTTTTATAATATAATAAAGTTTTAAAAAAGGTTTAAAAAATTTAAAATATTAATTATAAAAATATAAAAGATAAAAAGAAAAAAAATAAAGGGCTTTTTATAAGGGGCCCTTGGGAGCTGAGCTTAAACACAAGAAAGCCGAGCTTAGCAAACCGGCAATCAGCCCCTGGGCCACGCCCATTATAGCTAGAGGGGTTTGTATTTGTTCGTTCTTTCTGCCTGAGGCAAGTAGCCCTGCCATCGTGTGTCTTCGATGGATTGGTCGGCGTGGTAGAGCACAGATAGTACGAAGCGCGCAACCTCATGCCCCAAGGCCATGCTTTATCCACATCGGAAACGCAGTATTCAACCATCACTTGAAAAAGTTCTATCGCATGTGGCCGCTCCCAAACCAGCTTCTCTAGCAACGGCAGTCTGTCCTTTATAGAAACTCTTTGCAGTCATTAGTCAACGCTGGTGCCCGCGGTCATTCGGTCACCGTGTTCCCACACATCTTCGTCCTCAACATCATTTCCTACCGAAGGTCGCCTCAATTTACCCCAGCAATTATCGCCCCTTTCGTTTCCTCTCCCAGCATCTGAACGTGCTGTTCTGCTTCCGGGCCTGTGAGCCCGTAGCCTAGCCGGACCAACTCGTATGTGAGCTCCTCCTCCATGCCATGAAAGACGCCAATCTTTCCAACTAGGCCGAAGATCCTCGATGCCTTTCCCTCAAGAACCTCGGCAATTGAGTAGTGCAGTGGATTGCCCCTCTTTTCAAGCGCTCGTTCTGCTTCCTTAAACTTCTGTCGGTACAATAATCTCGCTCCAACCTGCCGTGACACATTGCAATGGGCTTTGTGTCCGGGGTCGTAGAGAATCCCTGCAATTTCTCTGTCGGAGGAAATCAGTGGAATTGGCATGGGATAGTGATTAACTTCCCAAGGCGCCGATTGCGCAAGTTCCCAGTCAATCACGGCGACGAAATTAAAATCGTCATCGATGAGAATGTTCTGCATGCCCATGTCCATGTGATTGAAGTGAAACGGTCCTTTGTTGCTCTTGAAAATCTCCGTGTCGCGCACGATGTTTCGAAAGATGAGAGGGCCAAGAGTAGCAAATTGGCTATTCTCCGTGCCGGAACGCTTCCTTTGGAGTGCTTGGGCGACAAGACCTTCTGCCACGGCAACGAAGTAATCCCATCCGGAATCGAATGGGCCGGCGGCTGGAAGACCGTCAATCGAAGATGTAGCGATTGCACCAATGATAGGGCCAGTATCTGTGGAAAATTGCGAGATTGAGCCAATCTGTGGAAAGGTAAAAGCGGCAAGCTCCGCCTGAAATGACGTCCATTGTGCAAAAATGTGCTCTTGAGTCGAGACCTCCAAAGATTTAGAACTATGTCTATAACCAAGGTGAAGGAGGGTCAAAACTTACAGGAAGATTATAAATACTATGGTCGATGTCTTGGAGAGAATTACCGTAGAATCCTTCGATGAGCATGTACGTGGCGCCTGCGTTGATAGCCCTGGCAGATCCTGGCGCTTCGTACGCGTAGAGTTTAGGCAATGGGACGGTCCTGGCATTCGCTCGCAGGAACTTCATTGTCGCAACTTCGCATTGGATCAAGTAACCCTCGTCCGCGTCTGTGGCGTTACTCTCAGGATGTTTCGGCAGCCGAACTCGCGCGACGAGGAAGCGGTCGTCTGGTGCGACAAGCTCGAAGCAGCACCAGTACTGGCCAGCAGAGAAGGGTTCGCTCATGGACGCGGGTGAGCCGAGCACCACCGAGGCATGCTCCGTCAACGCCATCTTGTTGATGGACGCCATGAATCCCTCAAGGCGCTGCCTCATTTCGCCGTAGTTCCAATCGTCAAATGATGCCCAACGTTCGCTAGGCCGCATTTTCTTAGGCGCTGCCACGCTGCTGGCAATGGTACTATTGATCGTATAACTGTTCGAGTGCCCGGGGAATAGTATGAAGTTGGAGTCAGAACAAGACAGGAGAGGAGGCTGGCGGGCCCTGGCTCAATGATGTCACACGGCCCGAGCGGGGTCTGGAGGGAGACCATATTAATACCTAACACCTACCTCAGCCGTCAAGGCTTCATGAAACTCTCAAGTGCTGTGAATGAACTGCTGAGCGATAGACGCTCAAGTTACCGGCACAGCGGAACAAACATGTCTCAACATCAAGGACCATCCCAAGGCGCCTCCTCCTCATCCACCTCCTCGTCCTCCTCGGCACAAGCACGCCAAACCCTCTTCGACGAAGGGTACGCCATCCGGTCCGAAGTGACGGGCCCGCAGCATGTGGAGCGGTCATGGACCAACGCGTCGGGTTTCTCGAGGCCGATGCAAGAGCTGGCCACCCAGGCAGGCTGGGGGCTCATCTGGGGCCGGCCGGGTCTTGACCGGAGGACACGGTCCTTGCTAAACATAGCCATGCTCGTCGCCCTGGGCAAGGAGACGGAGCTCGCGGTTCACGTCAAGGGGGCGGTCAGGAACGGCGTGACCGAGACGGAGATACAGGAGGCCATCCTGCAGGCCTCCATCTATGCTGGGTTGCCGGCGGGTTTGGCGGGGACTCGGGTGGCCGATAAGGCGCTGCAGGAACTCAAGGACGAAAAGGCGAAAAGCTCATGAGAGAACCGGGCACTACGAGCGGATGCTGGAGGAAGTCAGCCTGTTTCGGCTTCCGTGTTTGGTGTCCCTGGGGCGACAGGTCCTTGGCAACGAGGTGATTACACTGCTTGAGATGGGATCCGAGGTTCTGATGGCTTGCAATAAGGTTGTCTCACCAAGCCCACACTGCAACTTCTAGCGGAAAATTCAAGCAAGCCAGATTCTAACCTGACGTTCAGTGGCTGAATCATCCCTTGGCTGACAAATCTTGGCATCGGCTACACTTCAGATAGTCCTGCCAACGTTGCACAGCGCCACCTTCGCCAGCCCATTACCTCACACTGCAACCCCCGGTAGCCCAAACCTACCTCCTCTGTCACTCCGCAAATGTCTAGACCCCCCATAGTGATCAATACTTGAAAAGACAATACACGATGGCGCCACGTTCAGTCGAGGAGCTCCGATCCCTGGGGCAGGTGGATCCCCACCTCAAAGCCGTAAGCAGGCTCCCTCGAGTGTCCAAATGTCAGCATCCCGCCCTGGCTGAAAGCAGAACCTAATTGCTTGCAGATGTTAGAGAGCAATCCACTTCCAGAGCCTCCTCCCGGATCAGACTTCTTTGCCCTTCGCGAGCACCGCGCTGTGATGCTGCGCGAAAAACACCATCTCCGGTACCTTCCGGGCCCGATCCAGGAGGTCGCGGAGCAAGACCTCAGTATACCGGTCCGAGACGGATCGCAAATCACGATCCGCGTCTACCAACCTGAGAAGTCTCGCGTGCCCGCTGGCGGAAGCCCTCTGATCGTGATGTACCACGAGGGCGGCTGGTCCATGGGAGACCTGTCGGACGAAGAGACGAACTGTCGCCTGTTCAGCCGAGACCTGGGTGCTGTCTGTGTGAATGTGGAGTACAGGTTTGCGTTTGGCCCGTCCTTGTTCTTTGCACTTCTCTGGTCGAGGAGGGCGCGGAGAGCCAGTGTGATGACACAGTGAGCTGACGGGTGTGCAGGCTGGGTCCAGAGTACAAGTTCCCAACTGGCATCAACGACTGCTGGGATGCGCTGAAATGGGTAAGCAGGCCCATCGGATTTGCGAAGTCCAAAGATGTTTTCTGACCATCCAGTCCGCGGACAACGCGTCATCACTAGGCGCCACGCCTCAAGCTGGATTTGTAGTCGGCGGTGGAAGCGCGGGAGGCAACATCGCAGCTGTCCTTGCCCACCTGGCCCGAGACAACGAGCTTGATCCTCCGCTTACGGGACAGTACCTCTGCGTGCCTGCAATCACATGCCTCATGCCCCCCGAAGAGATCCCTGAGCAGTATCGGGCCGAGTACCTAAGTCACCCGGCCGCCACGCCCTGCGCCGACCCAGTCCTGCATCCAGACAGTGAGACCCCGCGCACAGTGGTGGAGGTAGTCGGCGCGGACGCCAGCAGCCCCTTGTTTGTTCCCTTTCTCTACCGGAATCAACCCAGAGGCCACACAGGCTTGCCGCCTGCTTACTTCCAAGTCTGCGGTCTGGACCCACTTCGGGATGAGGCTCTGATCTATGAGCGTATCCTCAGGGAGGAATCGGGGGTCAAGACGAAGCTGTATGTTTATCCGGGGCTCGGTCACTACTTCTGGACCAACTTTCCACTCCTGGACACGAGCAAGCAGTTCGTTGAGGACACTGTAAAGGGGGTCAAATGGCTCCTAGAACAATACTAAAAGGCAGGCTGACTCGTGTATCGGAACTTTGCGTGATCTGACTGTTAGCCTGGTCAAACTATTCTTCAAAAAATTCCACATGCCACATACCTAGGCATTCAGCAACACCCACGACCTCTGGTAGCATTGACTGGTATGCACCGAAGACCTTGCAAGCATACCAGAGTTGCATGGTCAGAAAGATCATCTGGTACAGTGCCAACAGTCTCGTAGGACAGGAAGGTAAACCATCCATTTGACAATTTTGATGGCGCTCTCAGCTTCTGCGATTCATCTTCATCCCACGCCTTTTTGTAGAAGCCCGCGTCAACACCGCAAAAAGAAACAAACACAACGTCAAAGTAGCCGTGAGTCAAACGTGAAGAAATCGCAAACCTGTAAAGGCACAGCAGGCTTCAAATTACTTAGACGGCAATTATAGAATAGTTAAACAGCTAATTTGATTGATTCTCTCGTAAAGCGTTGTGCGTGTGTGTTAGGGGGAAGAAACTAGCTAAGGCTGCTGCAGGGCGAAGGTGTTAGTAGTGCACCCGGCTGCTTACGTAACAGAACCATGATGCGTGCTGCTCGACATCTCTTGGCATGGATTGCTCGAGAAGCTCGGTCTCCTCCCAGCCGAGGCACCCTAGGTAACAATGAAGTCGGGGTCGATAGTCCTGTTGTCAAGTACAACGAGGATCGCGGGCTGGATTTCGGGGTAGCTTGTGTACTTGGTCAGTGGACCTGGAGCAGCTACCTCGCTGCAGGCCTGGGCTTGGTATATGGGCCGTGTTTGCCGGAAAGAGCTGGATCAGTCTGATCCGGTGTCTCCAGACACAACTCTGACTCTAGAGAGTGTCGGCGGTGTGAGACTCATGTGACGGAGCTGTGGGTATTAGAAACAGAACTTTAGAAGGTCATCGAAATAGCATCGCCGTACTGTCCGCGGGCGCTTGGAGTCGAGAATGTCATAGGTAGCCGCCGTCTTTTGCTGTCCGAGACATCTAAGCCGGAGCGGTAAAGGGGCAATACCTTGGAGTGGATAAGAAGTGGGTGATGAGGGGGAATTTAGAAGAGGCGGTCACCATTCCGAGTGAGCGGACATGGGCGTAGAAAACTGGCGATGAGGGCCAGACCGCACGCCAAGAAGACTTGTGTGTGATTTAATTTTCCGATAATTGGAAGCTAGGACGATTCAAATGAAGGCTTGAATCTGCTATTTATTGTCGCCTGTAGCCGTGGTGGTCAGTCCAGCTCAACTGACTGACTCGATCACATGTGGGCGGGTTGCTTAGAGGATCACCATCAAAAGGCATGTTAGTGCGCTGATGTGACGGCGAGTCTGTCACTCACTGCCACGCACACAAGCTTGTGTTGATCTGTAGATTGTCACCCTTCCTTGTATCTTTCATTGTGCTAATTACCCAGCAGTAAGCCTCGTAATATTTGCGGATCAGTTCTAACCAACTCGAGCATAACAGCAGAATTCGAAAGTCGTATCCCCACAGGAAACTGAGGAAACGTCTGCGCTAGCCAACCGGCACAATTCCGCTTCGTCCATGCTTAAGTCCTTGGAGCGTTCACCGCTTGCACTTGCAACATCTTACATAAGTAAGTATGAATTCAGATAGTACTTCGTATTCCTCTGCATTAACTAGGCTATTCGCACATCTGGTTCGACCTTGTGCAAGGGCAACGTCCCGTGAACTGACCGAGGAGTGAGAAAGGCGGTCATTGATCCACTGTCGATCGGTGTGGGCGTTCTTCCCCAAGCCAACAGAACAGACACGATCTGCCCCAACGATGGGGTGATCCAGGGGCCTGCCAGGGGGCCACAGCTCTGTAAGCAGCCGAGCAGCCCAGCCATTGCCGGTTTGGTCACGACCCCCCTGTTATGCCATCTCCCCGGTCGACCAAGAGAGATGAAGGGCAGCCCGGAATGGAAGCACTACTGCACGTTTATGTACAGTGCCTGAGTGCCCACTCTGTGCAGCTGCATCCCGCCGCGAGCCCCGCCTGTGAGGACCGGCACTGACTGCATCCATTTGTGGGGAAACAAGCATATCTTTGCCTTTGCTTGTCCCGCACACGAGCCTCGACGACCGCGCCGCCTCTTCGTCCGAGTGGCTGTGATCCGCTTCTGCGGGCCCCCCTCGACTACCCCCTGAGATTCAGATCGGCAGCCTCGCCGCCAATCCTCCTATTGTGCATGCTCGCCAGCACGCCCCGTTGACGGCCTCCAGGGCCATCACGGCCCTTCTGCACCTGACATCTCTCGCCGGCAGGGTCCATCAAAATTTGGATCTCCTGGGCCGGTGGATCGCGAGGCCCGGGAGCACCGCTGCAGCTGCCCATCCAAATCCATCATCTCTCCATACGAATGCAGCGAGCCTGCGGGCTGCTGCTCTGATTCAAATACTCGCCATGCTTCGCGTTGGGATGGCTCCAGGTTTCCTTTCTCTTCCTGCAGGCTCTCACCTCCAGATCCAGTCCCTCTTTTCTGTGCTCCGAGTTGTTTGTGTGTTGAATCCTGTTTCGGGTGGTATTTCTTCGTTCAGTAGTTATCGCTCTGTTTTATCCACTGCACTTCTTGCAGTTGCCGTTCCTTAATCTTTCCAACATAAATCATGCAACTCGCTCAGTACGGAGCCCTTCTGGGGCTCCTGGGCTGCGCCGTCCAGGCCAACCCGGTCAGGCCCGGCAGCGTCGTCGTCAGGTCTCCCGAGAACGAGGCTAGGGGCCTGCTGTCCTCAATCCTCGGCGGGGAGTCCTCTTCCGACGCCTCCTCCGAGATCACCTCCTCCGAGTCTTCCTACTCCGAGACTCACTACTCCGAGTCCTCATCTTCATCCTCATCCTCATCCTCGTCGGTGGAGTCCTCTGGGGGTCTCCTTTCCTCTGTGACATCCTCCTCCGAGTCTCACTCCTCCTCGAGCTCCTTCCGGTCCTCCAGCTACGACATCTCCAGGACCTGGGAGAACACCGTCCTCTACGCCGGGTAAGTTTGTTCATCTGTGCTTGGATACCGCCGCCTCATCGTGCTGACAAGCCGGATTTTAGTGTTGCCGCTCCCAAGACCGCCGAGTCCGATGCTATTCAGCTCGGTCTTGCCCTGACCGAGGGAGCCTTCGCTGGTTCCATCGACCTCGGTCTCGGGGATGGCTTCCTCCTCAACCCTACCGTCAGGGTTGACCTCGGTGGTGTCCATACCTACCTCAAGATCGCCCTTGACGCCACTGCTGGTGTCTCCGAGTCCGTCGAGCTAATGTCCGACCTCTCCCTCGAGCTTGAGGTCCCCGGCCTGGCCGAGATCGGGATCCACGCCGGCTTCGCCCTGGACCTGATCTTCTCTGCCTCTGCCGCAATCGACATCGAGTCGAGCTTCAACGTCTTCTTCCCTGAGGGCTCCTTCATCGAGATCAACATCCTCTCCAAGGAGATTGTCAAGCAGGACATCACCGGCCTCGTCGTCGAGTCCGTCCCTCTGAGCATCGGCGCTGAGATCGACCTCGAGGAGGACATCCAGCTCGACGTCGTCCTCCGCCTCCGTACCGGCCTTGCCATCTCCTCCGAGCTCGACATAGTCGGCCTCGAGCTGGGCGCCGGTGCCGAGGTTGCCATCTGGCTCGACATCTTCAAGTACACCACCACTTACTCCGAGAGCTCTTCCAGCAGCGAGTGCTCTGCTGCCGAGGTCTTTGCCCTGACCGCCGGTATCGCCATCGAGCTCGATGTTGAGATCGCCGAGCTCGACCTCGGCCTTGCCCCCTCCGTCATCATCACCCTTGCGTCTTCTGAGGTCACCACCACCACCGTCACCATCGGTGAGGGTTCTCAGTGGCAGTGGGGCTGGAGGCAGACTGCCAACGGCAACGGCAGCGGGGACGACGACGAATCTGGGTCTTCAGCAAACGGTACCCAGATCGGTTCCGGGTCTGGATCTGAGTCTGGCTCCAGCTCGGGGTCCGGGTCTGGTTCTTCCGGAGATAAGTCCTCTCCCGAGTCTGGCTCTGGGTCCGGCTCCGGATCTGGCTCTCCTACCACCACCGTCTCCCTCACCGGTTCCGGTGCCAGCCGCCCGACTTCGAGCGCTGATGCCGCGGGTCACGGTCCTTCCGGCCTGGTCGAGGGCATGACCACCAGCACCGTGACCACAACCAGCATTTACACCGTCACCTCGTGCGCGGCTTCGGTCACCAACTGCCCCGCCTCCTACACTCAGCAGGTCGTCACCTCGGTGGTTGTGTCCTACACCACGATCTGCCCCGTCACAGCCACCCAGACCGGGGCCGCTGCTACTGGTGGGAACGGCGGTGGGAACGGCGGTGTGCCCTCTGGCGCTGCCCCTACGAGCGTTGCTGCTGTCACTGGCGGATCCTCGCCCTCAGGTCCCGCCGGCGAGGCTCCCAAGCCTACTCCAGTCAGCGTCCCCCCTCCCTCCAGCCCCGTCAGCCTGACCCCATACGCGACGCCATCCACCTCCACGGAGACAATCCCCTCGGACGTGCCCACCCCGCAGCCCACCGTTGTCATCACTGAAGCAACCACCGTCTGCCCTGTGACTGCTACCCATACCGGCCACGGCAGCAAGCCCACCGGTTCAACTGCTGGTGCTAAGTCTTCCTCCGCTGTGTGGCCCTCTGGTGTCGCCGCGCCCTCTGGCTGGAACCGCCCCTCGAACGGCACCATTCCCCGTCCTTCTGGACCCGCCGGCTCAACGCCTACTCCTGCGGTCACCGGCGGCAACGGTGCTACCCCCTCGTCCCCCTCGTCCCCCTCGAGCGAGCCCTCTAGCACCATCGTTCTGGCTTCCGGTGCGGGCAAGGTCACCTTCGGTGTCCTGGCTGCCATCGCTCCGCTGTTCGTTGCTTTGATCTAAGGGCCCGAACAGGGACCTAGCTCTGTAATGGAGATACCCACTAGCATTGATAGGTGTGTTTGTGGGGAGGGGTTGTCATGCTGGTGCGAATACCGCATGATGTGATTTAGTGAGGTGCTGCTGGCCTTCATTTGTATATATATCTATCTATCTATTAATGTCTTTTGTCGATCAAACCATCTCACCTATGTTGGTTGCTACGTGGAAGTGACATGGAACTTATTCGGACAGGGGGCTTCGCCTCTCTTCACCTCAGCTGCCTCGGATCACGAGACTAACTCGTCTGATAGAGCCGTGGCACAGGGCCAACTACCGTACCGGTGCTATGAGGCAGGTTGCTATTATCTCTCTTCCTCCCTCTCTTTTGTCCTCCCTTCCTCTCTCCCTCCCTCTCTCTTAGTGCGATAGAGCGACTCCGTGGTTCCCTAGGGAAGGAAAAGGTCCCTCTGAATGGAAGGAAAGAGTCCCTCTTGAAAGAAAGGGTTCCTCTGGAAGGAAATGGTTCCTTTGAGAGGAAGGAGGAAGGGTCCCTCTGAGAGAGGAAGGCGCCCGGACTAATGAAGGCGCAGTCTGTTTGACGTAACCGGCAACAACAAGGGGTTCGTGGAAAGAGGCTTTGAGGCACAGGAGCGACTGTCTTTATCGCTTTACCGATCCAATACGAGCCTCTCGATCAGCAGCCATCCAAGATCATGCTGAAAATAATCTCCCCTCAAATATGTATTCTGTCAATGAGTAACCCCAAAACGTCATTCATGGGTGGCGCTCGGACACCTTTCTATTCTGAGATGACAGGCTGATCGTGCCGGAGAGACGGAACTCTGCCCTGTTTGGAGCCCCCAGAGGCTTCAAATGTTCCAAGTCGCAAGCATTCTTGAGCCCGTACTCGCCGTTCTGGTCGATCCCATGCCAATTGCACGGCGAGCTTTGCCCCGTGGACAACCGTGACCGCCCTGACGCAAACGACAACGGTTCCTTGATCCATTGCAACCCAAGACTATTTAAGGCACCTTCGGACTGGAACCACTCAACTCTTACTTGATTTGGATTGGGCGAGCCAGGCCTTAACCTCTGGGGGCAGAGTGTCCTGAAGACCGTCGGCCTCAAGATACTCGTAGAGGTCGAACGCTGCCTCCATGTATTTGCTCTCGGTCTCCAAGAACCATTTGTGAAGGCTCTTTGCTGTGCACTGCTTGATATAGTTCATCTTCTTGACGTGGGCGCTGTAAGCATGCTTCAAGCAGTATATGGTGTGGAAGTGAGAAAGCCTCTTCTTCAGGTCTCTCTCTGTGGTCTTCAGGTCCTTGAGCTTGGACTCCGACGCCACGAGCTCACGGATGAGGCGGTATTCATGTTGTCCCAAGGTTTCGACCTCTTGCTGGAGTCTAATAATCTCTTGGTCGCTGTCGATCCTGGTCTGTGCCCTAGCCACCAGGAGCTCTTCGGCCTGGTTCCTTGCATCATCCTCCAATTCTTTCACCCTCTGATTTGCTGCCTTCAGGCGATGCTGGAGTTCCAGAATCTGTCGCCTCTCTGCAGTGGGTGGTCTGTGCTTTTCGACTTCCACGGACAGCTGGGATGATTCACAACAGAACTTTTAGTCTCGAGATGAGGACATTTGCATCGAAAGAGCAGGGATTGATCAGTGTTACTTACCACAGGGGCGGTGGACTTCGCGGGTGCTGGCTCAGAAGAAGCACCGAAAAAGGGGGCATGACAAGATCTGGGACCATCAAGTGATCCGAAGACCATCGGGCGATGCTCCATTGGAACGTCAGAGTCGTCATTGCGATGGAATACCCGCGAGCCTGAAAGTTGCACTGGGTATGACTGGCTTGTTGGAAAGCTAGGCTTCCTAGGCGGATCTAGAACTGGTGCCCGCTCGTCATACTTTCGCTTTTGCTGACTGAGATTGAATCTCTGGGCGAGTTTTCCCATCTGCAACACGGTTGTCAGTGTTCTGGCGGGAAAAGGGGGGAGGACCTCAGGATACCTTGAACTTTGGAGGAGGGTCCATTTTGTCGAGATTTGCTCAAAAGATCATGGTATCTTGTACCTTGCGAGTTTCTAGTGGAAGATGCCACAATAAAGACTGGTTCTAAGGTGGTGGGTTGGTTGGGTGAAGCAGGAACAGGCAGCACATCGAGGGTGCCAGGGGTTTTGTGGACGAAAACAAAGACCAGTTGACGTCGTGCTCCAAAGTGGGGAATCTGCAGAAATAGTTATATCAGATCAATCTGGTCTTCAATTTCTACCTATTTGCAGAGCGGACCGGGTTTCCTGCCTTGAGCTCCTGGCAACTGCCACATGTGTCTTCCGCCTACCGCCATCACATTCCCTCAGGCGTGAGCCCTGGCAACTTTGGCCACCCTACGACAGTCAAGACGATGAAGCAGGGGAAACTTTCTCCGTTACAACCCTGAGAGAGCCAGAGACATAACTGAAGTGGGTAAGTTTATGTATCATGAGTGCATCCCGTGCCTGGGGTCATCGTCGTCACAAACCGGTATCCTAATTTGATCTATCATACAATGTTGAATACGTCTCACCTTACACTTGTTGAGTTTCGAAGTACCTGGCTCTGTGGATAAAAAGCCCGGAAATAATGACCATACTAACCTGGAGAGCCTGTCATTGAAACAAACATGTACAGGGGGTGCGAAGTAGAAACCAGTTACCCCAATGTAACCCTCGAATCAATCCTCGGGACCGTCTGACGGGTCAGTTCACCAAACTCAATCAAACGAATGCATAGTTACTCAATACTGAAGTGTCATGTTTCTCCTTGTGAGTCATCGGTGGGTAGGCGGGACCCAGCTCGCAACAGATCTTCCACCGACTGAAGTTGGCTCTATCAGGCAGCCTCTAATGTTACATGAGATATCTCGATACACCACTTCCCCTCAACCCCTGTCAGGATACTTACTGCCCCAAGTGGCTAGCTGTGGTCATCCTTGTCACTAATCACCCACCCACTAAGGAACGACCTCGTATCCAGCTGCCTCTTATCGCTGTCGAGCGCCATTGCTTACTCAGATGTGGTCCGATATGAAGGGCTTAGCATCTAACGACCTTGGAAGTACCGGGGAGTCTTCAGGTCTACAACTCCAGCAATGAGCCGCCGTGGACCAATTGACGCGGCGTGAGCAGCCGCGAGAATACGGCCCCCGACCTGCCCTCTCTGGGCAATAAGACGTCTTGCAATGAGGCGGCCCGACAGGATGAGACCGAAGCTTGTTCCGCAGGCAGTGGCGACAACCGCGCTGCTGTCTACCGTGCTCGCCGATCCGACATGGCCGTCCCCGATCGATGACCTGGAAGAGATCATGTTCCAGCAGAGGACTTTCAGGTCACGGAACTTTGCAGACACCATCTCGCCGTGTTCCAACGAGGCCTCCGGGCCTGGCAGGCAGGTTGCCGCCGAGTGGCTCAGGGTCGCTTTTCATGACATGGCAACGGCAGATATCAGGACGGGGCAGGGGGGCCTGGATGGCTCACTTCAGTACCAGCTCGACGACGGGGAGAGCAAGGGGCCGGGCTTCAACTCTACTCTCAAGTTCTTCTCGGACTACCTGTCAAGAAAGTCAAGCCTGGCAGACCTGATCGCCCTCGGCGCGTACGCTTCAGTCCGCCAGTGTGGCGGGCCAGTCATACCTGTGAGGGCCGGCAGGCTGGACGCGCCGGGGCCTGGGAGCATGGGGGTGCCTCAGCCGGAGCACTCAGTCGAGCAATTCCGCGAGCAGTTCTCTCGTATGGGGTTCACAAACGAGGAGATGATACAGCTAACTGCGTGTGGGCACACCATCGGAGGCGTCCACGATACCGAATTCCCTGAGCTGACTGAACAGGGTGAGGCGCCATCCGACTCGACTGTGTCCGTATTCGACGAGAAAATCGTCACCGAGTATCTGGACAACAATACAACAAACCCTCTCGTGATAGGGCCCGCTGTCAGCTTGGGTAAAGACTCGGATGCTCGAATCTTTGGTTCGGACTCGAACGTTACTGTCAAGGCCATGGCCGATCCACACGCTTTCCAGGATGTCTGCCGTAAGGTGCTTCAGAAGATGATCGAGGTCGTTCCCAGAGGAGTCACGCTCTCGCAGCCCATCGAGCCCTATATGATCAAACCGGTCGATTTGCGGCTTTCACTGGGGGAGGGAGCGAGGCATATGCAACTCGTTGGCAACATACGTGTGAGGACTACCAGTTTGCAAAGCCAGGAGATCGCGCAGATGGAGATACGCTTCAAGAACCGACATGGTGCACATGAGTGTGGGCCGGCGTCCTGCCTGATAAATGCGACTGCCCACGGCAATGGCTACGGGCTGGACGACGACTTCGCGGTGAGTGCATTTGCCAATGGTGTGAGCAGTATCTGTGCTGACGACTGCCTGGCTGCAGTTCTTCCCGATCGACGCAAAAATCCCACTTTACACAGGCATCTCGGCCTTTACTGTGACTCTCGTTCTGGCGAACGGCACACGCTTGCTCTTCGACAACAACGGCTACGACTACCCAATGCAGGACACCGTCTTCCTCCTCCGGCGGCAAACCTGCCTCCTGCAATACCCGGGGAAGATCAGCGTTGCAGCAGCCGTCCGCAACGACAGGAATGAACTTCCCACCAACCTCACAATCTCCTACAAGGTGCCTCGGCCGGGTCTGCCCGTCGCCGGCCTCCACGAGACGACCATGGTTATGACAAGGGGTGAATGTGTCGGCCCATACACACTGTACAACGCCGAGTGGACCATACCAGGGGGGATCAGCTATTCATCCCGGATCGACGTCAGCAACGGAGAAGGAGAGAGCCTGCTCGTGGATGATTTCACCTACGGGGCCGACCTGCATGGTCAGTGTGAAGAGTATCCCCCCCTTCCGGTTCCTATATGTGCGACCTTGAGCGTTCACACCACGCCCTCGGCGCCGAAGGCAACTTCTGCTCTCACCACGGGCTTTCTCTCAGGAGTCTCAGCTACACTTTCGGACACAGTGCCGACCCCAGAAGCTGGCTCTGGTCTGGAGCCCACAGCGGCCGTTCATGAATTCAGCAAGTCCATTTTTCGACCGGTGTCTGAAAGCGTGTGGGAGACTTTTTTGCAGTATCTGAATTCTATATGGTAGGCGGGCCTCATATGCTTGCTGAACAAGTGTATGGCGTGGTCAAGTGTAGCATGTAAGCGTCCGGCTCAGGACAGAACTCATAGGACGCTGTCTAAGGGGATTAGAGGCCTGTTTTGGACCGATATAGTGGAAGACGTAGGTGGGGAAGTTGAGTAGCAATGAATCAAATCGGATATCTCTAGTCGCAATCTTTTGCTCGTCCAGCATGGAACCAAAAACATCCAGAGCATCTCGCACACACCAGGAACCAGCCTCGGATCTCTCTGCCCACGAGGCTCCCATGCATCAAACCGTTAACCAAGCACTCCCTCAGATCCTCGAAGCGCCCCAGCGGAGTACCGCCACCCACCATCTGCCTCTTCCCCACCTCAGCAACACGTCTCGTGGCAGTTGCAGTGCCCACGGCAGCAGTTGAAGCCGATCGTCATGCCGCCGCCGCGCAGCCCAGCCTGCTCCTCCTGCTTCTGGGCGACCGGGCGCGGCTCGGATTTCTGTGGGAGGTTGGCCCGGCACGTTAGTCACCTATGCCGCCCGGGCAAGCATGAGGGATCGGGCCCGGGGTTGCCGGGTGCGGTTGGGGTATTCCAGGTGGTGGGAGCGCGGAGGAGGAGGAGGACTCACGGGTGCTTGGGTGATTGGGCCCGTCGCGCCGCGGGATACGTCGGCGGCGCCGGCGGACGAGGTGGGGCGCGCGGCGTCCATGTCCATCGGGGCCTGGGGCTTGGGGGCCTCGGGGTGGTTGGCCATTTCGGGATGAAGGTCTGGCTGTGTGTGTGTGTCTGTGTTTGGTTGCGGTAATTGATCGACGCTCGGTAGCTAGGCACAGATGTTTTGCTTGAACAGAGATCTGGTGTGAGACACAAAGATGAGCTGAGCTGAGTACCGTTGCAGTAAGGGAGAGCGGTGGGCAGTAAAATGCGTGGGGTTGGGCACAAGCAGGGGCCAAGAGAAACCGCTCTGACAAGTTCTGAATGCTTGTAAGCGCCGATCGTCAGGCAACACACAGCAAGTGCGGCAGGGGCTCGTGGCTGCCAAGGCTTGGCCTTCAGCGGCAATGGAAAAGGCCCCATCGCCTGGACGATTCCATGCCATCACCACGTGCCTGCCCAGGTGGTTTCAGTAGCCAGTTTTACGTCCTTGCCGACCACTAGCCACAATTCATCTGTGTCGACCTCTGTTGATAGAACACCTACTGAGCAGCTGAGGAGTTGTGATATGCGCTGGGCTGATTTGGAAGTCAACACAGTAGCAGCATGGGCAACAAATCATCTCGAAAGGGATCACACGGCGAGACCAATCTTTGGTTTACCCAAGACCACGACTGTGGTAACATTCCTGCTTGTTGAGCTTTTAAGTCTCCATGCATGTCTACCGCCTTCAAGGCATTCCAGGGTGTATCTTGAACATCAAATAAGCCATCCCAACGCCATGAATACACAAAAGCCGCCCTCACAATGTCTTGTGATCACCCATATTCCGACAGCAGTGACTTCGAAGTCCCTTGGGGGTCTCATATGGCACCAGGGCCACAAATGACAGCGGAGATGCAATCAAGCAGGCGGCGGTGCGCCTCAAGCGTGACGCGAGTGGCGGCGAACTCCTCATCGACGTCAGGCTGCTCGGCCTCGGCGTTGAGATCGCGCCTGATGGCATGGAATGCAGGGTGAGATGGGCTCTGGCACCCGTGGGATCGATAGAGGCAGGCGAGATGAAGTCGGGCGGACTGGAGAGGCCTGGCTTGAAGAGCACCTACCTGAGGGCTTGACAAGGAATGGAAACGGATGGCAAGCTCGCATGGCGAGGGTGAAGTTGAGCGAAGCGGTGGGGGCGGGGCCAAGACGATGCAACCAAACGAGATTGAAGCTGATGAGGACGCCTTTTGGCAGGCTGGAGGATGGTAGGGCTTGTAAGGTACCTAGGAAGGCAGGAAGGAGGCAGGATGCTTATGGGTCATCTTGCAAGGTGTGGAGGTAATTTGAAGTCGAGCATGAAAACGAGGATGGAGGAGAGGCGGCGAAGCAGGAAGGTTTGTGGAGCAAGGTAGAGTGAACAACGAGATGACACGTTGCGAGAGTGAGCTGACCTTGGAGGGAGATGGCTTCTGAGGAGGCTGCTCGATGGCGTGCTTCTTGGAGGGAGTGCCATCGTCACCACTGACTGTTTTTGGTGTTATCAGCCATGTTGTCTAGTAGTTCGTCAATCTTTACCGCGTTGCCGAGGGTGGTGGGGAGGGCACGCATGATGATGGTCGGGTGAAAATGGATGATCGTGAGGAAGAAGGGTGAGGTGGAAAGTTTTAGCCTTTGAAATTCGAAGGATGGAAAGGGAGCGTGGTCGCCATATCTCTGGTGGACACTGTTCAAAGGCAGTCATCATCTCTCCTCGGGTTGCAACTGCTTCGGAAGGGTCGAAGGCAACAAGAGCGCTCAGGTATAGTTTATGGCTCTTTTTCCTGACCTCGAGTCTGAAGCCGGGGAAATTCTGGATCGGCTCTCCGATAGGCTGTATGCAGCATTTCATTTTCTCACGAATGGAGGTTGCGGATATCTGCAGGTAGTCTAGCTTGGGGAGCGAAATGGATGGCAAACAAATCAACTCCCCACATGCATATGCACATGCAATTTGCCTGCTGTGAGGACCGACTCAAGGCCGACACACAGAGCACAATGACTCATGCATAAACGAACATTTGCTCCGCTACGGCTCTAAAAGTGCCTCTCGGGCTGTAATTACTTTGTTGGTCGGAAAGGATGCGCAGTCTCCCCCTCAAGATGTCTGCATTCCTTGGATGGAGCTATGTTACCATGTACCGGCGTATCACCGAGCAACACCATGTTAACCACTCATACTATTGAAGTCTCTCCACTTGGTCCTGTAGAGGATGGCTCATAGCAGAATGGATGCGGCACCTGGGAGTTTTGTTTGAATTTTTGTGTTGCTCGTAACCGGCATTATGACGGACCACAGAATGTTGCTGAATGGGGATGCCAGCAGCCTATGATGAAGGCACCTGCCGGAACTGACACTTCAAATAAGTGCCCATGGTGATATTGTCGCTGTGATTGAGTGCTAAGATTCCCATGCAAGCCCCTGCATTGTCTGTGCCATTCCTAGAGTCGGTTCTCCTTGGCTTGTTTGCTCAACGCCCGGGGGCCAACAATAAAGCCACCCGATTGACTGCAGCAATGTCGGTAGCCTTCAAGTAGCAGATACGATCAGTCTCCATTCTCGGGTAAGTACTTAGCAGGTACTTCTGGGAGCCGAGTGGGTCGGTTATGGGAGGCGCTGACCTGAGCATAATGCCTTCTCGCAGGTGGGTTCAATGTTTGTAAATGACGAAATCTGTAAGTACGATCAGTCGAACGGACAGATACTGAGTCCTGAATCACCGCATGCGATGATGTGCATGCCATTGTCTCCCACCGTCAATCCGAACTAGCGTGTATTTGATGGGAATCTGCACGCTGCCATTAATTTTTTGCTTTTTCCAGTATCAGACAACTTCCCCCCCCCTCCACACCTGCAGCCTCCCGCCATCACCATCA
Organism: Diaporthe aspalathi; assembly: GCA_001447215.1. Lineage (NCBI taxonomy): Eukaryota > Fungi > Ascomycota > Sordariomycetes > Diaporthales > Diaporthaceae > Diaporthe > Diaporthe aspalathi. The sequence goes on from LJJS01001331.1 coordinate 18,815, forward strand.
AACTCGCACCCTCACTTGCACAAGCAGCAGCGCCGACTTGCAAAAACCAGGACCTTCGCTCATTCCTGAACCTCATCTTCTCTTGCATCTTGCACCTTACACCTTCTCTTGCAACTCCTCGTCATGGCGAACAAGTCTGGCAACGCCGAGAACGGCTCCGTCCCCGCCATCACTAAGGCTGGTGGTGGTGGTTACAGCTCCCTCACCTCCCGCGAGCAGGAGATCCTGGCCAAGGCCATGACCTGCCTCAAGACTGCCCCCGAGGTAAGCAATTCCACGTGGACCCGAGCGGCCTCCCTCGACCACAAACACTGCATACCGTGACTCGTGTGCTGGTTTCTGGTCTCTGGTCTCTGGTATCGTGTCACACATCTCACCGTCGCGCCGAACACGACGGTCGTCCGACAGCACCACTGCATAATCACCCATGCTTCAATACTTCACCAAGTCTCACCATGTCTTGCTCCTCCGCCCGAGTCGCTAACATCATCCCTCATCCTCCCAGATCGACTTCCCCAAGCTCGCATCTGAGCTCGACATGAAGAACCCTCGCTCCGCCGTCAACGCTTGGGTAAGTAGCCGCACAGTTTCAGTACTATGCTCAGCATGAAAATCTAACCATGTTGATTGCAGTCTGCGATCAAGAAGAAGATGGACTGGACCCTCAAGCCTTCCTCGAGCACCGCTGCTGCCAAGGCTCCGGGAGGTGGCAAGCGCAAGAAGTCCTCCGCCGCCGCTGACGAGGAGGATGATGAGGAGGAGGAATCCGGAGCGCCAGCTAGCAAGCGGGCCAAGGTCGCCCCGAAGCCCCGGAAGAAGGCCCCTGCCACTCCCAAGAAGGGCAAGGCCGCTGCCGCCGAGGACGACTCGGACGAGGACAAGGTCAAGGCCGAGGACCAGGCCGACTCCAAGGATGGTATTAAGGAGGAAGAGGATGAGGAGATTGGCGAGGCTTAAGCCTGGACCGCGATTGTCTGCTGGCTCTGGTAACACCTTCCCCCCAACCTCTTTGAGTCTTCAAATTTCTGGGTTCCCCTGTACGGCAAACGGTCTGCCGTCGCAGTGGGATAGCAAGGGTGCCACATCACAGCTGGGTTTGCAAGGCAGACGACGAGATGCGATGATGCGATGACTTTGGTTTTGGAGCGAGCAATGATTATTCGCGAAAGGCAGCAATTAGGCCGAGCATAATTCGGATCAGGGACATTCACTTCATCCTTTTAGTATCCCATACATGGTAGTATTGAAAGCCAGCACAGGATGCCAATCCGCACTTTCAATGCCTCGGAAGCAGTGAAAATAATGCAGCAGCTGCCATGCTGGCAACATGTTTGGCACCAAGCGCCGTGATGCACCGAGTGCAAGTGGGTTGATGGACACCTTGCAGACGCGAACGTCTCGCCATCCTTAGCCACCTAGGCAGGTATACATGAAGCACATCAATGCAATCATTGTTTGGCATTCAGTGTCTGATTGTCGACGTGCCTGCCCTGCTCTTTACTGGTGCCCAACAATTTCAGGTGCGGTATTCCCTTTGTTCCTTCCAGTCACCTGGGCACTCTATGACCTTGTTCTCATTACCGACTTCCAATGTTCTGCAAGAGACATGTAGCTGCAGGCATCATTGGGCAATCGGGGGTTGCTGGCATCACAATAGGACCTGGTCTAAGGATTACTCTTCTTCAATTACCAAGGCATTCGAAACTCTGGGCACTCGGAGGCCTTTGTCGGATCCATTCTCACACCTGAAGCCTATGCTCAAGCTCTGGCCACTTACGCACGGAGCCCAACAGACAGAGAAGGGTTTGTGTGGATGATCTTGAAATTTTGAGCCTGGTTTCTCAAACGGCCCGAACTGTTGCCTACTGGACGCTCAATATATGCTGCGGGTAACTTATCGAGATTTTTCTTTTAAGGCTTCTGGAGCTATGTGGGTGCGTCTACTTCTGTAGGTAGCCTAACATGGTCAAATTACAACTTAGAATGAACAGAGAAGTACCGTCAGTGGACACACCGTTGGTGGAGAGTCATGGATGTTCATCCTATATTTATGGTGTCGCGCGAACTCTGAGCCTAATTTTGGTTTGCACCAAAGTGGCTGTGTTCTGCAGCAGCAGCTGGAGACGCGCCCGCGTGGTGGAGCAGGTCACCAAAGGTGCAGGCAGTACTGAGCCACAATCCGGGTCTTGGTCTTGGAATGATCGGCACCATGGCTTCTCGTATGATAAGTCCGGCGCAACAAACGTCGTGGATGAGGGCGCGTCGGTTGAGACGCTCCGGATGACAACAGTGATGCGAAGAGACTTGACGTCTCCCAGGCACGGATGTAGCTTAATTGAACCACGGGGGGTGGGTCAAAAGCTGTGTCATGATTTGCGAGCTTAGCTTCCAGCTTAATGGAAGCTGACATGACGGTTCAGTACACCCCCCTTCCCTCCCCTGGGTGAGACGTGGGCTCTCGGCTCTCCCAGTCAGCGAGCAGGGGGCCGGTGCAGCCGATATTTCCTCTGTCCGTTTGTTGTTGCGTGGTGGGCGGCCCATGAATTGTCTGTGTGTGCGTTTGTGTGCCTTGACAAGTGTACAGTCTTACCGCAGCCGCCGGCGTGGCGATCCGATCCGATCCTTTCCTGGGGCCGTTGCGGGTCTCGAACTGGTGGGAGAAAGGGAAGCACACTACACTAGCTAAGGTAGGTACAGTACCTGAGTAAGTGTATCACGCCCACGAGCCAAGCTAAGAGCTGTGCTCTCTGCTGTGCTCTCTGCCGTGCCCAGGTGCTGTGTCCTGTTGGACCCCACGGAATATGCAGGGATTCAACCCAACCCACAAACCCCCGTCGTGCGCAACCGCCGTCAGATCATCACCAGTCCGTGTCAGTCAGTCAGTCAGTCAGTCAGTAGTCAGTCAGTCATCAACAACAGCCGCAGCAAGGCAAATGCACAGCACAGCACAGCACAGCACGTATCAAGACACAGACGAGGCTGTCGGGCCCCAGTCAAAGGTTACAGCAACTGTTTGCCGTTGCTGTGTTGCGGGTTCTCTTCATTTCAGCTGGCCCCATCTGGCGAATCCTTCCGATCTTGCCCCCTCCCCCAAAGAGGCTCCGTACAGCTCAGCCAGGCGACCACAGGCAGAGACCCGGTCTGCCAGTCTAGGGACTCACCCATCATCCCCCTCCTCCGCCTCTTCTCTTCTCCTCCAAGCATTTTTAACCGGAGGTGCCACCACACCCACTCGAGGTGTGTTTGTCCCCCCCAGTCCCCCCGGCTGTGGACCACCAGAGTTACACCGGCTGCAGCCTGTTGGCTTTAATGTTGCAATCTCTTTTTTGGCCGGTCTCAAGTCCTGCCAGTCTCCTCCTCCCTTGCTCGTCCTGCCCGTTCCCATCCGGCCCAGCCCAGTCCAATCTTGTCCTTGTTCCATGTCACGTCCATTTGCATGACCATTTGCATGACCTGTCAGCTCCATTTGCAGCAGCTTCCCGTGGTTCCGTCCAATGGTGGCCGTCGGTTCCAATCTCGCTGCTCCCCTCGTGTGCTGCTCGCTCGCTCCCTCTCCAGCCGCCTTGATCTGAACCGGTCTGACCTGACTGACGACGACCAAGACGAAGACGAAGACGACAATGTCCGTCTTCGAATCTCCTTCTGCGTCCACGCCACAGCGCCAGCCTTCTTTTGTCGGCCTGCCTCCAATCAGCCCGGGCCCCGAGTTTGGTTCTGCACTTGGCATTTCTGCAGCCGACCTCGACGGCCACCGTCGTGCCGTTTCTCCACCGGGCCATATGCAGGGCCCGTCTCCACACCCATACTATCACAGCAACGCCGGTAACCGCCTCGCCAACACCATCCTCAACGCGGACGGCACAACATCTACCGCCGGAAACAAGGCGGGCAAGGCGGGCAGCAGCAGCCGTAACGGCGGCCGTCCTGGGCCTGTCCCCGGCGCGTCGCCCCTCGCCTCTCCCACCATGAACTACCAACTCCAGTCGTCCTCGCCGCACCCGCACGGCACTCAGTTCATGCAGGGCCCATACGTGATGATGCAGTCGCCTCAACCCCAGCAGCCTGCCGCCCACCACTTCCCACCTGCTGCCCACCAGTACAATGGCAACGGCGGTAGCAATGGCAACCCCAACGTCATGCACCACCAGTCCGGTCCCTCACAGCCCGGCTACCCTGCACAAAAGGGCCCCGTCAGCTACCAGCAGTTCCAGTCCTCCTCGCCACCCCCGGGCATGCCCTCGCCCAGCCTCATGTCCAACGGCCAGTTCAACGTGCCGCCAGGCTGGAAGATGGAGCAGTCACAGCTGCAGCAGCCTCTCTCCTCTCCCAGGCACCGCCCCTCACCGAGCATCTCGTCCCTCAAGCAGCAGAACCAGGCCTACGAGATCGACAAGGAAACCGGCGCCATGTCCACCAGATCCGTATCGCCCCAAACTCACTCACCCACTGATTCCCGCCGCCCCGGCCAGCCTGCCCTGGTCTCATCCGCCGGGCCGTCCTCTCAGAATGGCGATTTCAGGCCTCCAAACGCCCCCTTCATGCACCAGACACAAGGCGCTGCTCTGGCCCGCAGCTCCACCAACACCACCCAAAACTCACAGTTCCATGATGAGCCCGAGGGCAAGCGCAGTTCCAGTGTCTTTTCGAGCATACGCCACAGGCTGGCGGGGAATGGGAATGGAAACGAGCCCATGCCTGGTCGACCCCACCCCAGCGTCGGTCTCACAGATGACGATGTGTCTGACGCAAGCATCTCGACTGATGACCAGGCACGAAAGGGCCCCTCTAATTTCTTCGGCCTTCGTGGCAATGGGCAACCAAGTGGTGAAGGGGCGCAATTCCCCGGTCAGGACCTCGGGGGTGCTCCTTTTACCTCACACAAGGAGAAACGGCCTTTTTTCAGCCGGCCCAGCGGCCTGGGCGTCAGTTCTTCCCACCAGGAAGTTTCCAGGCCTGCAACTGCAGAGGGCGTCATGGGTCCACCAGTCGTCGGCTTTGGCCCTGGGCAGCCCAAGAAGAGATTTTCCAAGATCACCGGTATGCTCAACCGTGACAAGACAGAAAGCCAGCCGTCGCAACCGTTTGGTTATGCCACATCGCAGGCTCAGAGGCCGTCTTTCCAGGGGCAGCGGCCCCCGGGCGTTGCCATGGGCTACTCGGACCAGATGAGTCCCCGCGGTGGACCCAGCGACATGCAAGGATTTGGGCGCCCGCGGAGCTCAACCGCTGGGTCACGTCCTAGCATCTCGGACCACGCGCGGACCCCGTCGGGACAAGGCTACGGCAACCCTGCCGCTATGGGTGCGATTGCGGAGGAGGAAAGGGGCAGGAAGCCCTCAGGCGGCAACCTGCTGTCAAGTTTCTTTGGGAAGCGCTCAGAATCGAAGAACACGGAGCAGGCTCAGCAAAGACCACCGCGGTCGCCCCCTGGGCTTGATCAGCCCCAGGGCCTGAACCCCCAGGGGCAGATGATGGTAGTGCAGCGACCTGGACAGCCGAGTTTCTTCTTGCAGGCTCAAAACCAACAGTTGAGTATGCAGGGCCAGCCAGTGTTACCACCCATGGGCCAGTACGCTACACTGCTCCAGGACACACAACGGCTACAACAACAGCACCAGTATCAAGGCCAGAGGGCTCATAATGGCCAAGATCCCATGCACAAGCAGAATCCGTCACAGCTCGGTGCGTTCCAGCAACGGCAGGCCTCGCCTGGCATCTCGCCCGTCACGCAGTCATCCGCCAGCCCCCTTCTGACGGCGCAGGCTCCGGGAGGAGCTGCTTCTCCGAGGCAGCAGCACATGCAACAAGGTTCTCCGCTGTCTCATCCGCAGAATGGGCTGGGCGAACAACCACCCTTGGGCGTGGTACAGGTCGCAACAGCAGTGCCTATCCGTCAGGTTGGCAGTTCTCCGAATGGGAACTCCGGGTCATTCCAGAGCGGTGTCTCGCCCGGCGGACAGAGCGACTCGAGCCGCCAGAGATCCGCATCGGTAGTCAACCAGATCGATGTTGGTGGTGCTCGGAAACCGAGCGTGGACCTGCAGGGGACCCGGAATCGGGCGGCATCTCAATCACTCGGACAACAACATCCAGTTCACATCGCGTCGCTTACTGCACCCAGCCGGCAGCCAGGCAACTCAAGCTCGCCTCGGAACAGCTCACAGTTTCAGTCACAGGACAGGCCGTCTCATGCTGCTCAAAATATCGAGAATGGGGCCACGGTATCCTCCGGACAACTTGGCGCGTCTTTTGCGTCACAGACCAGGAGGGTATCGCAGAGCTTTACGGCTGGCCAGCATTCACAGAGCTCTGGCCAGCAGCAGGCGGTTTCTGCTCATTCGTCTCCCTCGGCGACGCCTGGGCCTGACCCTGGCCAGCAAGTATCTCCTCCAGTCGTGCCGCCCAAGAACTCGCCAGCACCGAATCCAGGGCAAGGTTTTGGTTCAGTGCCTTCACAGTCCTGGCAGAACACGGCTGGACAGGGCCAGTCGGCTCCGATAGCACAGCAATCGTCCGTCTACAGGCCGTCGGGGCCGCAAATAGCTGCTGTCGTGCAGAGCTTCTCCCAGCAACAGCCACAATCGCCATGGAGTATCGGTAGACCGAACGGATTCGGTCAGCCAGGTCCTTCCGGACAACAGTTCGTACCAGGCCACTCTACCCCAAGCATGATGATGGCATCGCCGCCACAGGGACAGAGGTCGGAGAAAGAAGGTACTTTCTCGAAGTTCATCAAAAGTAGCAAGACATTCGTGCATCAAATCTCCGACTCGCAGTCGCTGAGCGACAAGCCCAAGCCCGAGAAGGAGAAAGATAATAAGGGAATGAAGGGTATGATGGGCGTTTTCAAGAGACCTCCCAAGGGGTCTAAGCAACCTGAGTCCGGAAAGCCACCACCAGGCGGGCCACAGTGGGCTATACAGTCAAGCCAGGTCGCTCCTAGCATGCAGCAGTACGGTTCGAGCCAGAGCCCACAAGGACAGCCCCCAGCTCAGAGACTGCCGCAGATGCAGATGCCTCCGAAGGCGCAGCAAGTGATGGGTATAGGAGAGGGCGAACAAAAGATACCCGTTGACCCACAGGAGGAGGCGCCTCAAACCCAGGCGTACGGCACCGGCCAGCCTTCACCTGAACCGCCGCGAGCGCACCAGCCGCGGGTCACCTCTCAGCCGTACCCAGACAACCACAATGAGAGGCCATCCCCGCAGAGGACGAGCCCGCCCCTGGTTCAGCAGCAGCAGCAGGTGCGCGCGCAACCGCAGACTGGACGGCCATCCATTAGTGGGGACATGTCTGAAGCGCCTTCCGAAATGCCACAACAACAACAACAACAACAACAACATCATCATCATCATCATCAGCAGCAGCAGCAACAACAGCTACGACGGCCGTCTCAGCCTCCGGGACAGACACAATCGCAGATGTCAGCTGGGGTTTCCAGCAATATCAAAACGCACAATATGAAGCAGCACATCACGCAGCGTGCCCCAGAACCTCAGTACGCCCCTGTGCCTATTCCTCAGGGGTATGCAGTTGTTCATGGAGAAGGAATGCCTGCTGCGAAACCAGATGTGATTAGAGCACCGCCTTACACCCAACCACTACCGCTGCCACAGTCAAGCATGCTCTACCAAGGCGCCCCGCAGCAATGGGTGTACCCTGGTTTGACGCCAGGGCAAATGCCCGCGGGTGTGTCGCCTCACGCTGTACAGCAAGGCTGGCCGCAATACCCTCCTTACCAGGGGACACCGCCTCCTATGATCATGGCCCAGCATCCACCACCTCAGCAGCATTACATGCAAGGACACCATGGCACGCCCTCTCCCCCGTTGCAAGGACCACAGCCCCAACCACACATGCTCGTACAGCAGCATGTGCCACAGTCCCAGGCCGAACCGCAAGTCATGGCGGCTGCCCCTGGCATCAATCGAGATGTCCCTCGGCAGGCAGTCAGTCCATCACAACATGCTGATTTTGCACTTCTCCAGCAAGCAGCACCCGCGCTTGGTGATTCGAGGCAGGCCGTAGCGAACAATGGCCAGCAACATGCCCCTCTTCATTACCAGCAGCAACTTTCTCCCGTACCAGATGCAAGTCCTGTCGTCCCAGTCCAAACCGACAAGATTGGCCAGCCACAACTCCATCAGCCAGAGTCTATAAAATCCGAATCCTCCCAGGCACAATCCCAGGCCGTACCACGGAGTGCTTTTGCTGTTGTCAGGCCACAGCCAGAACAAGATCAACTCCAGCCACACCAGAGCTCCAACCCGACACCCCAGCGTCAGACCAGCGGGGCAAGTGAGGTCTCATCATTGGCCTCCGTTCCCGCTACAAATCAAGGAGGCCCAAGTGCTCAGAGTAGTGAGACAGTCCATCAGGTGCAACACCAAGCTGCGAATGTCAGCCCCGAGAGAATCGTTGTCAGTCCCGAGCCTGTGTACGACAGACCTCCCGTGACTCTGACGGATGAGCCTCCAAAAGCCCAATCCCCTGCGACATCTACGTCGGCTGAGCAAGACGATATATATGGTGCCACGCCGAGGCAATCCCGCCAAGTGTCGCCCGTGCAGCCCAAGGAACAGCATCACCAGCAGCAGCAGCACCAGGATGCTGTGGTGCACTCCATTGATGGATCACCAGCACAAGAGCCCTCCGTGGAACCCGAGTCCAAGTTCGCTGGGCCACTGCCGAACAGGAGCCCGGAGGTCAAGCCTGCGACCAAGAACGAGCAATCTCCGGCGCAGCAGGGTTTCGTCGTTGACGTGCCGCCGGTGATTGTCGAGCCGGCGACTGCCATCACCCCGTCGGCCCCGAGTCCCGGCCCTCGGGTGTCCACCTTGAAGTCCACATCGCCGGAAGAGGCAGAACCGCCCTCCCCAACAGACTCGGAGCTAGGCAAGAAGCGCGCGAGCGACAGCAGTGGCGACATGAAACAAGGTGAGGACGGTGGCGGCGGCGGCGGCGGCGGCGGAAACGGCGCGCCCAACGGGGTGAACGGCGGCAAGCCAGTGCAGACTTCGCAGGAGATTTTCGAAGAGCACAAGCGCAAGCAGCTGGTGCGCGACATGGAGGAGAAGATTGCGCTGAACCCAACCGAGCCCGACAGCATGATGATGCTAGGCCCTGGCGGCAAGAAGAAGGGCGACGACGCGCCTCTCATGAGCGCCACCAGTTACCCCGGGCAGGAATGGAATCCTTACGGGGATGCCTGGATTGATGATGACTTGTGACGTGGGCTCGATGGGATTTTCTACCTCTGCAACTCGACCTTCCTTTGGCTTTCGTCAGTGGACAAAGTGCCAACTGTTCCTTATTTTCCTCATGTGTCACATGTCTATTTCTACCCCACACCCCTGTGGGCTTTGCATAATCTGATTTAAGACGTCAAAAGAATAATGGTTTCCTAGTCTCGGGATCTTTGGATCATCTGAATGGGTGGATCACAGGCCATGTACGGTAGCTGTGGCCATGCCATACTTCACGAGCACGTTCATACCCCCTAGCGTTTGTGCTTTTACATTTCTGCTGATCTATTTAACGTATTTGTTCATAAAGCCTTAGAGTTCGTTGAGAAAAGTAGGTGGTAGCTCATAGAAAAGATCAATGTATAATGGCCTCGCGAGTATTGGCACGTACTGACCGACCCGTGCAAATGGATTGTGCCAAGAAGGCAACTTAGGAATCTGACATTGGACCCTCCCACTGCGGCCGTCTTTTGCCTCGCTTCCTCGGGGACCAGAGACCACTATCTCGCTCGGCCCGGCTGAGGCTGGGCGGACAAGAGGGGAGGGCACTCCAAGAGGGATCTCCCTGCAGGATCCCGCCGGCTAAATTGGGGGGATAAATGCGCCGCCTCTACAAACTAGCCCGACTCACGTATCGGCACGCACCTGGCTCCATCCGAACGGGATCCTTTGGCCCACTACGCTCTTATACGGGCGGCTGTACGGGTGAATTGAGTTGCGATGTGTTGATATAAGGGCTCTCTTTCTTTGTCTTGCTCTTCTGTGTGCGAAGTATCACTTATAGCCGGACTGTACCTGTTTGCTGGTGATCGGCTTTCTCTCTGACCCATAATCTCTCTGGGTCGTACTGCGGCACGTCTCAGCTGCATTCACATATCTTCCTAATCAAGGACCCAGGCATAGATCTGCCGGCTGTCATCTTCAGTCCGGCCAAAGACAGGCAGCACCCGCCCGAAATGGCGCCCCTGATCACCCATCTATATACGGCAGACCCGTCGGCGCATGTCTTCAACGGCCGTGTCTACATCTACCCCTCGCACGACCGCGAGACGGACATCAAGTTCAACGACAATGGAGACCAGTACGACATGGCCGACTACCACGTCTTCAGCCTGGACTCGCTGGACCCCGCCTCGGCGGTGACGGACCACGGCACCGTCCTGACGCTGGCCGACGTCCCCTGGGCCTCGAAGCAGCTGTGGGCGCCGGACGCGGCGCGCAACCCGGTGACGGGCCAGTACCACCTCTTCTTCCCGGCGCGCGACAGGGACGGCATCTTCCGCATCGGCGTGGCGGTGGGCGACAGGCCCGAGGGGCCCTTCAAGGCCGACGAGCGCCACATCCCGGGGACGTACTCGATCGACCCCGCGGTGCTCGTCGACGACGACGGCTCCTCGTACCTCTACTTCGGCGGGCTGTGGGGCGGCCAGCTGCAGTGCTACCAGCGGGGCCACGGCGACGCCGACTTCGACCCTGCGTGGTCCGGGCCCAAGGAGCCCTCGGGCCCGGGAGCCGCGGCGCTGGGCGCCCGCGTGGCGAGGCTGGGGCGGGACATGCGCACGCTCGACGGCGGCGGGGTGCACGAGGTGGTGATCCTGGACCCGGGGACGCGGGAGCGCATCGCGGCGGACGACCACGACAGGCGGTTCTTCGAGGCGGCGTGGTGCCACAAGCGCGGGGGCAGGTACTACTTCTCGTACTCGACGGGGGACTCGCACTACCTGTGCTGGGCGGTCGGGGACTCGCCCATGGGGCCCTTCGTGTACGGGGGCCGGATGCTGGAGCCCGTGCTCGGGTGGACGACGCACCACTCCGTAGTCGAGTTCCCCGAGGGCAGCGACAGGTGGTGGCTGTTCCACCACGACTGTGAGCTCAGCGGTGGGGTTGATCACCTGCGGAGCGTCAAGGTGAAGGAGATATTCTATGATGGGGACCGGATTGTGCAGGAGAAGCCGGTGGCTTAGGAGAGAAGTTATTTTTGGCGATGACAACCTGTGCTGAGAAAATAGATTACTGTCTGTTAGTGCTCCTCAAGAAGTGTTGGACAAAGTGACATTCCGATATTCGCGTCTCGGTTCCATCTGTAGATGAGGATCACCATGCTTTCTGAGAGCTGGCTCTGGTGGCTGGCGCAAAGTAGAAGCCAGGAGAACAAGAACGGGACTCGGAGTGGTGTGGCCCCGCCCAAAATTAATCAGGCAGAGCACGAGTTATTGGAATTCAAGTCGCCAGCGTTACGGGAATGCATTCTGGCTGTCCGAGAACACGTTGCAGAACGGGTGCGCACACACGCTTCGCCTCATCAATAGGCAGAGGGGTCGAGACGTCTCAGCCGCTAATTGCGGCTATATGCTGCCTTCTTTCAAGCAAATCCGCCCATCTGCGAGCTCAATAATCCTGCACTCCAGTCTGCCCAACCAGCACTCGCTCCCTCGGGCCCTTCCTCCTTACGGTATCCCTATCCGGTGATTTACCCTCTCCATCGCTGCCGTAGCTCCCATCACTCGCCCACTCTGGCTCCTCTCCGTCAAACCACTCCTCCTCTCGGTCCCGGCTCTCCAGCTCATCCAGACCCTCGTCCTCATCCACAGGTGCATAGTCGAAGTCATCGTCCCCGCCGCGCACAAATCGCTCCCGCAGGAAGTCCTCCCACGCCGCACGGCCCTCCTCCTTTGTTGTAGGCTGGGAGTCCGCCAGAAGCGTGTCTATGGTGAAGTTTGCCGCTGCTTTCGCGGCGGCGGGGGTGGGCCCCTGGCTCTCAGCCGTCGTCGAAGGTAACGCTGCTTGGGACAGAGATGGCGAGGAGGGCCGTGGCCCCCCCGGCCTCGGCCTGTCGCCCGCGAGCGAAGAGGCCACCCTGTCCAGGCGGTCCTCGCCGCGCATCAGTGAGGATTCGAGGACCTTGCCCCAACCCCTGCCACGGATCTCTGCCTCGCGCTCCGCCGGCGTCTGGAACTTACGGACCAGAGTGTCGTAGAGGTCCGGGTCTGATGACATGTCAGTGGCTCTGCCTCGAGGGCTCGGGTGTGTTTGTGGGTGAGAGCAACTGAGTGTGGTGGGTCCGTGAAGGACGCCATCACATGCCAGTATCCGAACCGGTCAGCCCGGCTGTTTGGGCAAAACGTGGGAAGCCGAGATGTGTGTGGGCAACACTTCACACAGCCCACCTGAGGCTCCCCCTCCTGGCCATTAAGCTTCAAGTCTTGCCAGCACCGGTCTGCGATTTGGTAATGGAAGAGATAATGTGATCCAGATGGTAGGAGGGGGTGGCTAGGGTGCCTTGTGGTCACATGGGGCTTACCAGCAAGTTGATTATCTGCCGACACCAAGTATTGCGGGTTGTTTTCCAAGTATTGGCGCCGCCTGTTCTGTACTCGTAACTTGGCAGCCTGGGAGGGCGACCTGGGGGGCCGTGGCCGCGGCCTGGAGAACAGGTCTGGGTTTGCCATGGTTGGCGGTGGCGGCGTGTTCGCGTCCGCCTGTGGAGTCATGGTGGGGACAGTTCTCGGGGCGCTGAGCCCAGTATTCTCCTGAGCAGGTTTGGTGGTGACCAGAGAGCAGTTGATGTTGTGCGGGGCTGAGTGTAGCCTTTGATGATGATGAGGATGTTGGTGGTGGTTGTTGTGGTCACGCCTCACCGAAGCCCTTGTCCGGGGATGGTTTGCTTTGCAGTGGCAAATTTTCCCCCTTCCCTAGGGATGCGAACCCAAATAATGGTTCCGACACGCCTTTTTGGGACAGCTGCGTGTGCCTCTTTGCTCGGGAGAGATTTCTGACTCAATGAGGGCTCTTTGGGCGATGTGAGTGTCGCGGGACCAAGTCCGGGTGAGGTCATTTCAGAGGATGTGGTGCAGAGGCTCAGCGACCGGTGCGTATCTTACAGCGTATTATTCAGTTCCAGCGTCACTCTCCGTCCGTCATCTGTCATCGTGTGCCTGGTCGCTGGAATGCTGATCTCACAACGGGCCGGCCCGTGGCTGCTGCGGGCTTGCGTCCGTCTTCCAACCCATGTCCTCGGAAAAAGCAAAAGCAAAAGCAAAAACATACATGAAAACAGATATGCTACTTGCCGCAGGTGTCTTGGGCAATTCACAGCAGATGGCGATCTCTACGACTGACGCGTCCCCCATGTCTTCTCCATAGCTCACGTGCAAGTGTGGCGTCTTCGCGGAGCAGTCCAACCCTGCGGTATTCTTTCAATCGGATGTCGGATGAGCGACACCACAACCAGATCCTCGCAGGGGTTGTCCATTCCTCAGCCCGGTGTCTCGTGGCATCAGCCAGGCTTTGATTTTACACTTGAGCATTCCAGCCTGGACGGTAGGCCTCAATTGTGGGCTTCACCCCGACTTGCCGTCTCCAGGACCCCTGGGCCTGCTCACACTGCCACTCTTGCATGGACTGGATACGGCCTCTCCATTGCCGTTTCCTCCCGCCCCCGTTCACCCCGTTCACCCCGTCAATTCCGCCTTCTGGGAATCTTCAACCGCCATCAAGGCTGTCGAGACTCAACGGGACCCACCCACCGGACAACAATGCCAACAGGCAGTTGCGCCGCCACCAACAGGGAGGAGCAGCCACGTCCCAGCTTCTTGCGGTCTCTCGCTCAAACGCGGTGATTCCTGTCTCACGCCGTCTCTTGTCTACTCGCCTCAGCACCCTTACCAGCCTGCCACCATGACGCATATAAAGACAGAGACACAGCCATCATGCCAGAGCAGGCTGCTTCAAACGTCGGCCGCGACACCGACCACACAGCTTGACACCGCCGCTTCAGTTCCAGACATCAAATGGGGCTCTGACTGGCGTCAAGCTCCTTTGTTTACCTTCTTGCCTCCACCTGACAAGTCAAACCTAGCTGTCACCGATTCTACCAGACCAGAGACAGCCACTGCTGATAGCGTTTTGCCATTGACTTGGGGAAAACACCTTCCAACTTCATATTTAGCTACCCAGTCCCGGACGACCAGCAGTCTGTCAGGGAAACTCCCAGAGCCAGAACCCGTCCCGCCCACGACCTTCGCAGATCTTATGAAGAAGCAGACCATGGATCGCCGACGTCAACTCCTCAGCCTCACACCGCAAGGTTTTGACGGCAGGGACGAGCTCAGGACCGCCCCTATCTTTACTGAGAGCGCCCGGATCCAAGTCGAAACACGGTCCGCATCGTCCGGTTTTGGCAGTGACCAACCTTTCTCGCAGTACGGTCTCCTTGCCGGCGACGCCAGCGACAGAGGGTCGGATGAGATGTTCTACCACAACGTAGCCACGCCGTCGAGCACGTTCATCTGCGGCAGCCAGGGCTCGGGAAAGAGCCACACGCTGTCGTGCCTGTTGGAAAATAGCCTCTTCCCATCGGTGGCGAACGAGCTGCCGCGCCCACTGACGGGCATCGTATTCTACTGTAAGTGCCATTTGCCCTCCTTTTGACGCTTTGCCGTCTGTCCCGGTTGGCAATGCCCCGTGACCCATCACGCCAGCCTCGGCAGCAGATGATTGACGAGGACTAGATGACACCTTTATCAATGATATGAAGGGCAGTCCATGCGAGGCGGCATACCTGTCGACCAACCCCGCCGTGCAGGTACGGGTGCTGTGCGCGCCGACCAGCATCGCAACCATCCGGCGAACGTACGCGGGGCTTCCAAACGTCGCCATCGAACCGCTGAGCATCAAGGAGCAGGACCTCACCATGAAGAGAATGATGGATCTTATGGCCGTGAAGAAGGGCGAGACCATGCCGCTGTACATGCACGTCGTCAACCGTATACTGCGCGACTTGCGACTGCGGCAACAAAAGACGGGCGGCTCGTTCAACTACCGTGCCTTCAAGAAGATGCTTTCGGACGAGACCTTGACCGAGTCGCAGAGAGTGCCTCTGTCGCAACGGCTGGAGACTCTCGAGTCGTTCATGGCGCTGCCAGGGCCTGAGGGGCCCAAGAAGAACAAGATGGCTTCTGGTGCCGCTGAGGCCAAGCCGCAGGGTAACGACTGGACGCCAAGACCTGGCCAGCTCACCATTATCGACCTGAGCTGTCCCACGATCCCCCCGGAGGGAGCCTGCGCGCTCTTCAACATCTGCCTGTCCCTCTTCCTGGAGCAAGACGCGACCAAGGTGGGGCGGATGGTGGCGCTAGACGAAGCACACAAATACATGACGGAGAGCGGCGAGGCGTCGGCCCTCACGGAGCAGCTCCTGGCAACAATCCGGCTGCAGCGACACCTGGGGGCCCGCGTGGTGATCTCGACCCAGGAGCCGGCCGTGTCGCCCCGGCTGCTGGACCTTTGCAGTGTGACGGTGGTGCACCGCTTCACGTCGCCCGAGTGGCTGCGGACGCTACGGCGGCACCTGGCGGGGGCGGAGGAGACGGCGGTTATGCTGGGGGCCCGCTCGGCCGGCGGCGCCGATGCTGAGACCGGCAGCGGGGGCTCTTCCGACTCGGGAGTGGACGACGTAATAGACGGGGTCGCCGAGGCAGTCAGGACATTGAGCCTCCAGGGTCGTGGGCCGGCCGGCGGCCAGAAGCAGGCGGCGGCGGCGAGCCTGTTCGCACAGATCGTGGAGCTGCGGGTGGGCGAGGCGCTGGTGTTCTCGCCCAATGCCGTGGTGGGCGTCGACAGCGACGGCGCGGCGAGGAAGCTGGGCAGCGGGGTGCTCAAGGTGCGTGTGCGGAACAGGGTGACGGAGGACGGGGGAAGAAGCGTCATGGCTGGGTGAGATCACATGTATTATCTGTCTTGCCCTCTCCCTCTCCTGTGCGCCAAGGCGTAGGACTGATGCATTACATGACCAAGGGAAAGACAGCCTATCTTCCGGTAGACAGCGAATGGCCCTCCCCTTTTCAATACGGTTTTTTTTTTTTGGGTCTTTCAAGGAGAGCGTGTAGAGTTGAGAATAGATGTACTTTTTATGAGAATTACACTGGCTGCTCGTGCTGAAAAAGATGGCCCACCCGCCGATGAGCAAACGCACAGACACTGGCCCGTGTGGATTTGGCTGCAGATCTCCCTGCACATCCCGAGAGTGTGGACAGGCCGTGCCGACGAATTTGTGCGGGTTGGGCTGCCCTCGAATTCGCCAACCAACCGTCCGGTGCAGAGGCGAGGAGGGAAGGGAGGGAGGGGGGTCGCTCTGGGTGTGGAGTGGTTGGGTGAGGATCACGATCTTGGCGGCGAGGCGAGGCGAGTTATTACGGAGCGCTGGGATTGCGGGAGCGTGGAGGAGCGTGGCAGCGTGGCAGCGTGGCAGCCGTGGCCGCCGTGGCCGCCTTGTGTGGGCGGGAAAAGTGGAAATGAGCAGCGGGGCGGGCGGTCCAGACGAGGCAGAGGGGGAACATTGAAAAGAAAGGCCCCACCAGGCGACGGAATAGCACCGGCAAATTCGCCAATTACGGATGCCAGTAAATAAATAAATGGGTGCAAGCAAGCAGCCAGGCAGCTTATTAGCCTTGTGCCCAGTGCCCAACAACAAAGCAGAGACGAGGGAAGGGATATATAGTCTACATTACCCCCATGTTCCCTGTCCCTGTCCCGTGGCCGGGGCCGGGGCCGGGGCCAGCAGTCATGGCAATCTCACAAAGCTCCGGCCGAATGTCGAGAAAAAGGCGAGCGCATTTCCAGTAATTCCTGTTGCTTGCGCGCATGCACGCATCGAGACTTGTCTGCTCTCTGGATGTACAACGCAGACGGTCGATACGGGCTCGACACGGGCACGCCACGCCACGCATTACAAGCCAGAGATGACCAGTCAGTCAGAGTATTCTAGATACCTACTTTGATACCTGCCTTGATACCTTGATGCATGTACCCAAGTACCCCTCTCTGGGTCAGGCTGCTCTCACACGCACACAGCACACGCACGCCCTGCATTCGTCCCCAGACCTTGCCATCCAGACAAATGGAAATCCCATACAGCCCAATCCATACCATAGAACCCGTCTAGACCACCTTTCCTTGCCGGATCAGACGAGCAAACAGAAACGGGCGAGCAGACAGACGGACACGCAGACAGACACAAACAGACACGCAGACAGACAGACAGACAGACAGGACCACACCTTGTCAGTCAGTATCTTGGCTAGCCGCTGCTGCCACCGCACGCAAGCAAGCAAGCACGCGCAGACTGGATAAAAAGAAGCTCACCCGGGCAGCCGCCCGCTCGTGCTGTACATGTCAAAAATCTTATTAGCCTAGCCCGCTTGGTGTCCTCCCTTTTTTTTAATCTTGTCGCCCTCGTCCCCTCTCCTCCCGTCCCTTCTTGGGTGCAGTGCTGCAGGTGACGCGTCTCCGGTATTCACTCTGCTCTGTTAAACCAGAGACCATATCACCAGTGTCAGTCAGTCGGGCCGTCAGTCAGTCGGACCCGTCAGTCCGGCCATCTCATCTACGGCGACCAAACGGCTGGCAGCTGCACATGCGACCGTCCGTCATATAGTGCGCAGACGGCTGCAACGGCTGCAGCAGCAGCTCCCTCTTTGCTTTTGCCACTACTGCTGCCACTGCCGGGCTGCGTCGGCCTCTCGGCCCTCTCCAGCTTGGTCTCGGCGCTCATCTTGTGCACCCACTTCGCTCCCCATGGGCTTCACGATACGAGCAGCAGCAGCAAAAGCAGCAGCAAGCAAGCAGCAGCACAGATCAGGTCAGGCCCAGGTCGGTTCTAGACGACGGTGACTGGCCAGGACACAAACACAGACAGAGACAAGAAGCAAACACACAGCGACACAGGCAGAAACACCACACCCACACCCCTGGCCCATACACCGAGGTACATACACATACACATACCCACACACTGGCCCGGCATCTGCGGACTGCTGAGACAGAGATACTCACCAGCAGC
The DNA here is from genome assembly GCA_001447215.1 of Diaporthe aspalathi. Lineage (NCBI taxonomy): Eukaryota > Fungi > Ascomycota > Sordariomycetes > Diaporthales > Diaporthaceae > Diaporthe > Diaporthe aspalathi. The sequence goes on from LJJS01001331.1 coordinate 36,899, forward strand.
CAGCCACCTTGCCAGTTAGTGAGGGAGTGGGCGAGTGAGGCCTCACGACCCGTCCACCTGCCACTCGACTCCGGCTCCCGGCTCCAGGCTCCCGCCTCCCTGGCAACTGCTCGGGCATGGCTGAACTGGCTGCTAAGATTCGTGCTCGGTTTAAGCGCCGGCCGTCTGCCATCCCCTCTCTGCTCAGCAGCAGGTCGACCGGCAGCCACACCTCGTCCTCGCACCGCAGCCACAATGCAGATCAGCACCACCCCGACGCCCCCCGCGACCTCGACTCCAAGTCGCGTGCGGGGAGCTCACGCGTCTCCGTCGTCTTGGACCTGGACGACGGCGATGACGACGGGGCCATCTCCCCTACCCAGCCCCGGGCCCAGCCCCAGCCCGGCCCAGAGCAACGCTGCAAGCCCGTACATTCAGCACCAGAGTTGGTGCCTCGCCCGGGCCTAGGCCAGGGAGAGGCCGAGCGCGAGGGAGAGGCCGAGAGCAAGGGCGACGAGGGCCTGGCTGGCGACGACACTCCTCAGCCGCCGCCGCCGCCGCCGCCGCGAGACCACCACCAATCTGAGCCCGATAACACCGGTCCAATTTCCCCTGCCCAGCACGATTCCTCAGCTGGCCACCAGGTTCAAAATGCCCAACCCGCCCAACATCGCCGCCCATCCCTCTCGTCCTCGCCAGAGACACCAGACCCAACAGCTCCGACTCTCGCTCCAGTCCCAGTCCCAGTCCCAGTCCCAGTCCTAGCTTTGGGCGAAGCGCCCCCGGGTAGTGCTGCTGGATCCCCTGAGGAACCCGCCCCTGCGGTCAACCCCGCCCCTGACGAGTCTCAGCAACCTGCTGCACCTGCAGCCGCACCTGCGCCCGGCCCCGAGCCCACCACCACCAGCAGCCAAGGCCCGATACCAATCGCAACTGCCAGCGTCATGCCGGGCAACGATCTGCACCAGTCACCGCGAAAACTCTCGTGCATCAGCGAACATCCCTCCCCGGACCACAAGGAACTGTTCCAAGACACATATCCCACCACCGCACACCCACCTCAGCCCCCAATCACACGACCTGCTGCCTCGGCCGATGCACCTTCACCCGCGGCCCCGAAACCAGACGATGCTGGCGACAAACCGGCCGCCGCCGCCGCTACTGCTGCTCCTCCTCGAACTCCCAAATTAGCTCCCGCCGCGACCCAACGCCCTTTCCACATCCCACTCCCCACCGCCGTCGTTCTTCCTCCCTCCGCCGCAAACCTCTCGCCCAACGCCGCCTACAGCCCAAAGAGCATCGCCACCCCCAGCTCTCCGCTCGCCCGCAACTCCTCCGTCAGCTCGCGACCCGCTGCTCCCATCCGGCGGCAGTCCCTCCTCTCCAACAGGCAGTCTACCCTCATCCAGACCCTGCTGCGCGGGTCCCAGGGCGACGAGAGCGCCGGCATCAGCAACGAACAACTGCTCCCTATCAACGGCACCATGGTCACGCGCAAGATCTGGGTCAAGCGCCCTGGCGCCTCCGCCACCCTGGTCACGATAAACGAGGACGACCTGGTCGACGACGTGCGAGAGATGATCTTGCGCAAATATGCCAACTCCCTCGGCCGCCAATTCGATGCGCCAGATCTCACCCTCCGCATCAGGCCCCACGGGAACCAACAGGAGCGGATGCTAGGACCTGAGGAGCCAATGTCCCGGACCCTTGATGCTTACTTCCCCAGTGGACAGACCGTAGACGACGCCCTCATCATTGACGTGCCCCTCCGACGAACCCCCAGAGCATCTCCCCGCGGCGGCCCTCCCCATGCGCCTCATCTGCAGTATTATTTCGAAGAGGCGCGGCCGTCAGAAGCTGGAAACGACTACTTCGGACCTGGCGCCATCTCGGCCCTGCCCGTCACAGTGACTGGGCCATCTCACGGAGCAGCCCCACAGCATGCGATCTCGATCCTGCAGACGGGGCACCCTCCACAGATACCGTCACCGGGTGGCACGCGAGCAAGGACTTATAGGGAAAGACCAGAGCGGCCGCGGCTGGGTCGACAGCACACATCCTCACCCACCCTTATAAACATGGCCTCCGGGACAACCCATCAGGCATCCATCGCCACAACCGCCGGAGCCCCTCATGGTATGCAACACATATTACACTCCAGACCAGCCCCCCGATCAAGAACTCATTCCAATGCCTCAGACCAGTCCCAAGCACCCCCGGCGCCACCGGCCATTTCAACCCCACCGGCTCTAGAAGGGACGGCCGCATCCCAGCGGTCGGCCACCCCACCGCCGCGCGTTTCGTCACCAAGACCACCAAAGGCCTCCAAGAAGAAGAAGGCGACAGACCACCCGTCCCTGCCCAAGGGCATGTTGAACGGCAACGTCCCGCCCATTAATGTACTCATCGTGGAGGACAATATCATCAACCTGAAGCTCCTCGAGGCCTTTGTCAAGCGCCTCAAGGTACGGTGGTCGACGGCCATGAACGGTCGCGACGCCGTCAACAAGTGGCGCGGCGGCGGGTTCCACCTGGTCTTGATGGACATTCAGCTGCCTGTCATGAGCGGCCTGGACGCGACCCGTGAGATCAGACGGCTGGAGAGGGTCAACTCCATCGGCGTCTTCAGTTCGGCCGCCGACGCGGCCCCAGAGGTGAAGGACGAACCGGACGAAAAAGACAAGCTCGAGAACATGGACCTGTTCAAGTCACCCGTCATCATTGTCGCACTGACCGCCAGTTCGCTGCAAAGCGACCGCCACGAGGCGCTGGCGGCGGGGTGTAACGACTTCTTGACCAAGGTAGGTCGCTCTCAACGCATGTCGAACGGAGGATAAGGGCAAATCTGGAAGACATCGTGTTTATGCTAACGTTGAACTCGCACACAGCCCGTCAACTTCGTCTGGCTCGAGCGCAAGGTCATGGAATGGGGTTGCATGCAGGCACTCATCGACTTCGACGGCTGGCGCAAGTGGAAGGACTTCTCGGCCAGGCTGGAGGATGATAAGAGGTCCTCTTCGGCTGCCGCGGCACACAAGGCCAAGGTCAAGAGGAATCGGTCCAGCATGAGCCAGGCCGTAGCGGCAGGCGCCTAGGTGGGCTTGGTCTCAAGCATATGACGAGGCATACACATGCGCGCGGGTCCATGGCGGATATAAGCGTTGTGCGTTTGCGAGCGAACCGAATCCCCGAAGACAACGGGGAAGTAGAGGGTGCTGCTGATTCAGGGCGCCAGAAGCAGTGGAGGAAGCTGTATGACCACAAAACGAACGACTGCATTGTAATGAGCTTCGTCTGGATGATACTGGAGGCACAAGCGCACGTAAAGGGCGGGGTGAGGGGTATGCATCTCCCTTTGTAATAGCCATATTTCTCTTCCTTCTTATTTCTCACGCGAACACGACTTGATTGGGACGACTTGAGCATCCGTCCCACTATTTGCTCGATATCATCATGTTTGGCGTCTTCTATCTTCCGTGTCGAAATGGTCGTGCCTCTGCCTAGGCTACTGGGCTCAGGACTTCGACGTCCACGTCTCCCTCCCCCGGTCCACCCTTAAAATCAGAACTTGTTTCCTCCTGGTTGTACGTGACGACGTAGATTCCGTAACTAGCACTCGCAGTCTCCTCCCCCCCCCCTTTTTTTTTCTCTCTTCTCTTCTCTCTTCTCTCCTCTCCTCCCTCTCCTCTCTTCCCTCTTCTTCCCTCCCTTTCCTCCCCTTCTTCCTCCTCCCTCCTCCTTGCTCCCTCTTCCTTGCTCCCTCTTCCTTCCTCCCTCTTCCTTTTTTCCTCCTCCCTCCCTCCTCCCTCCTCCCTCCTCCTTTTCTTTAATCCAAGCCAAAGTTGGGCTGTATAATGTCTTATATACTATGGGAATATGTAAGCGACGAGGCTAGTATGCGGTATATGAGTGTGGCAAGCGCTGTCTGGTGAAGACTTTAAGAATTATATAAATTTCGTATATTTATAAATTCCATGCTTATAGGCCGAGGACTGGTGTTATTAAGCTTGACCTTATGAAGATTGTGGCATCTACTACAGATCGTGAGACCCATGAGACACCTTGGCACCGAGTTCTGAACGTTGCTACTCAGAATCTAGAATTAGAGTAAGTGTGGTCAATCTTTTGGGTCACTTTATAGGGATCCAAACCGTCTCAGTTCCATGCGTGGAAGACCTCGATCATCAGCATGGCCTATTCAGAAGCTCCTCAACAGCTGAACACCTCTGCTGAAAAGGTTGTCTAGGCTACCGCCTCGCCAGACACCAGGCCCAGCAACTGTGGACCTCTAAAGCTCGACTAGAGCACACCAACAGCGAGGAAGAGTACATCGCCTACGCGCAAAACTGGCACAAATTCCGCGAATGGGCACCGCAATTACAGGCTCACTGTGCTGAAGGAAGAAGTGGCATCTTCCGCCGAATCTACGCCGCTTTCCAACGACCACGCGACAACCCCGAGGACATACCACAACTACGTAGACGCTTTCGAGATGAGCATGGCTCCCATTGACTCGAGCGAGACTTGTGGACTTCAGTTCCAGAACACCGTGAGACCTTGCTTACTCGCCCACCTTACCCAGGTCATACGGCCCTCGAATATCCCTTTTGACAGGGCATGCATCGTCCAGAAGGTACAACTGCAATCAGCCTGGACACTACTCTAACCAGCGCCCCCAAGCAGAAGAAGCAAAAGCCGGCAAAGACAAATAATGTTTCCCTTACACAGGACCCCACGGCCACACGGTCGAGCGGCACGGAATCCCCCGGGGATGAACATGGTTCGAGCTCGACGTCCGATTGACTGTCAGATAAGGAAGATGACCAGGAACATTGACAGATAGGAGGCGGCATCGTCTAAGGAGTAGCCCTGTACAAGCCGGAGCAGGGCCGACGGTGGATAAGCGGTGGGGGGGAAGGGTAGCATCTCTTAGCCAGCAGAAGCACCACGGGCAGGGCAAGCTGCAAGTTGACGCGGAGCATGCCATCACCAGCTGCATCCGACCCTGTCAGAATAACTGGCACATGGCTACTCGTCCGTAAGCCTGCCCGCCTCTCGAGAAAGATCGCCGCCGGCTGCAACCGACCCTGTCAGGATAACCGGTACACGATCCTTGCAAGAGTTTCTGCGTTGTCCTCCTATGAAGCGCGGCTAGGCCTCCAACCTGCTGGTAGAGACGGGCTGAGGAACGTCACTGGCTGCACCCGACCCTGTCAGGATAACCAGCATATGTAGCCCCGTCCGTCGCTGCTTGTACCTTCCACGTGGCGTATACTTACTGTTTGCGGCGCCCTGCCTGCCCTAACGCTTTCCCGAGGTATGGTGAGCATGCCTGCCCGATTGTATTTCTGCCGCGCCGCTGCGCCCGTGGAGGTGGTCTGCGTCCCCTCGAGACGACGGCGGCTGACGCTGTGCCCCGCTGACCCGAGAAGATGATGACGGCCCCTGTGGTCTTGCTTCTGTCGCGGCGGGCCGCCGCCTTGCCCTTTCCTTCTCTGTCTGTGTGTCATCTCCTCCGGCTCGGCACGTCTGTATCTGGTCCATATCACCCTTCCTCCTGCCCCGTGTTGCGCCTGTGCTTGTCACTACTGCAGGTGACGGGCCTGTGCTTGTCGTGACCTTGCTCCTCTTGATGGGAGGAATGTCCTGCCGCCCTTGTTTCTCTTCGTCTCTCCTCCTCTTCCTCCTGCTGGGTCCGTTTTCTCTTGCGACCCGGTATCGGTGCTGCTGCCGCTGCTACCGGGCCTGGGTTTCTTGCGTCCGTTCTCTTTCTCTTCTGAGGGCCTGAGCGCTCCTTGCTGTCCGCAGTCCCCAGCTGTAGCGGGCTGCCTTTCTGATGTTCCTCTTCCTCCTCTTGCTGCTGCTGGCCCTGCATCCTCTTCGGCCTCTGCGTGTCTGCTCCTCCCGCTTGTGTCCTCGGAATTTGTCGGAGCCGTTCACTGCGGCGCTTTGGGCCCCTGTCCTGCGGTCTCTTCTGAACCCTGGAAGAGGAGGAGGTCCTGGGGACATCCCCAGTATGGCTGCCGTGGCGCCGTGGGTCTGTGGCCGCTGCCGCTGCCGCTGGCCTGGGTGGCTTGTTCTTAGTCGTCCTCCCCTTCTTCTGCTCGACCGCCGCCCGGAGCTCCGCCGCCTTCAGTGGTGGGGGGACTGAATCGGCCGGCGTGCGCAGAGGTGATATAGACGAGGCGGGCCGGGGCGACGAGGGGGCGGTGACGAAGGACGGCGTTTCAGACGTGGCTCGTACTCTGGGAGGGGACCCGGCGGGGGAAGGAGGATGCGCGGGCTCGGTAGGCATGGTGGCGGGAGGAGGAGTGTATTCGGGACCGAGCGGCCGCCGCTGCTTGTCTTTGGGCAGGAAATCGGCAATGAAGCGGGCGATGCTGTCGAAAGAGCGATAGTGCCTCATGTAGCTTATATTACGGTAGTGCTTGATTTCCATCTCAAGCGAGAACTCCATATTCAGTAGTCCCTCCAAATAAACTTTTTTTAATTCCTGGAATCTTATTTCTCGTCGTTCCTTGAGCAGCCGGAAAAGCTTGTTACGATCGCACGCAATCGTGCTGAGGTAGGCGACATCGCGACAGAAGGCATCCCTGTCGAGCAAAGCCATCGTAGTGGTATTGAACAGAGGCTCGAGGACCGTAAACACATCTTGCTCATCCATTTCGAATTTCTCAGCGGGCCACCAATGTTCAGGATGGTCTATGAAATAGTCTTCATTGTAGCCTGTGAAGGGTGTGAACCAATCTGTAGGTTCCGACGAGCTCATAGTTCCGGTCAGTTCGCAGTCTAGGATGATAGAAGAAGAGAGGAATAGTAGTCGGGTAAAGGGCGGTACGGGGAAACCAGAGGTGGCAAATACAAGACGCGCGGGCAGGTGATGCGTGGTGGCCGGATGACGAGGTGAGATAAACAATCGAGCTAAAGAGGTGCGGAAGAGTAATGACCTAAGCTCGGAAGTTTTTCTCTGGAGACCAAGCTAGAGACAACCCTCCACCAGGGACCACAGCAGGGCTGAGGGCCAGCCGCTTCTCCACCGGGGAGGGCCCTGCTCAAGCCTTTAGCGCTCCCGAGCCGTCAATCTAAGACAGCTGATAGAAGCTACCTAGGTAGTAGTCTCTATACTGCTACTAACTTTCACTACTCTTAGCCGATCTCCTTTGCCAGATCCCGAGCACTGATTCGGTAAACCTCGTCGTCCAGCATCTTGATTATAAGCTTCCGGAGCTTTGCCTCCTTGCGTCCCGAGCCTTTCTTTTTCCATTGTGACCCTCGAGAACCACGCTGTTTGAGCAGCCACTTCCTTTTTATCCTTCAGGTGAGCTTTATGGATCTGCCATTCAGGCTGCCGCTCAGGAAGGGGCAGTCCTTTCACGAGATACATCATTACAATACCTAGTGAGAATACATCCCCTGAAACGGTGCTCGCCGTTTCACTAATCAGAGCAGGATCTTTATACCACGGGGACCCGCCTGTCACGAGGCCCGCGTCTTTGATCGCAGAGCCAAGCCCGAAATCAATCAGGGTAGCGCCCTTGTCTCTGCTGTAGAGGATGTTCAGGGCCTTGATATCGTTATAGGCGATACCTTTCCTATCGAGATAGCCGAGCGCGTCGGCTATATGCGCACAGATGGTGTAGGCATCGTCGATGGTGCCCTTGAAATAAAAGGCCTCGGGCGATCCCCGCGGGTGGCACCAGTGGCGGCTGCCCAGGTCGAAGGTATCCTTCAGCTCGACGGCGAGCATTAGCAAGCGGCCATCGATGCCGACCAGGCTGGCAATGCGTTTCTAGGGCATGGAGAGTCAGCAATGCGGACCGTGGCCCGCCGCCTGGGGGACGGGCTTACTTACGTGTTGCAGACCACGATGCACCTTGACCTCCCTCTTCCAGTGCCGGACGGCACCCCGGATAGAATCCCCGCTGGGAGCATCGGGCTTGTGCATCTTTACGATGACGAGCTCCGACCGGTCTGCCCTGCTCCACACCGCCTTGAAGATTACACAATGCGGCCGCTTCACCGACCAGCTGCCCAGCCGCTGGAGGGAGCACTCGGTCTTGCCCGTGGCATTGCTGACGAGAAGCAGGGTGTGGCCCTCCGGGACCCCAGAGCTGGCCAGAAGGCCGACCTCGTCCGCAGAGACCCGCCGGACCACCCCCTTCCCGGTCTCTTCTGGCCGCAGCTCAGAAACCTCGCCCTCCTTGTGCCTGCGCGGGTGCCCTGCGGATGTCCGGGCCGCTTTGGACGACGGTGCCTCCCCGGCTGCCCGCTTCTTCGTCTCCTCCTCCAGCAGCAGGTGGTAGCTGCACGGCCGGAGCTGGAGGCCCAGGCTGGTGCTGCTGTTCTCGAGGACCCAGTAGGCCGGGTCGAGAGTCGTCGACCTTCTGGGCAGGATCTCGAGCACCGTCCCGTCCGGCCTCTTGGTGAGGCGGAGCGGCCGGGGCGAGAGGCTCATAAGCAGGACCTGTTGCCTCCACGGGATGAACACGATGGTAACCTTCATGCCGTCCACCTTTACGATGCACTCCGTCTCGGCATGGTTGTGTACCCCGCCCAGGACCTCGATCCGCTCCACGTTGCTCGTGCTCGAGAAAGAGACCCCGGGCTTTCCACCTCGACAGGTCTCTTGTCCACCGACAGCCGCTCGATGAGAGCCCGCATCCCGGAGAGCACCTCCAATTCCAGCTGCGGGCGGGGGAGCGGAGCGCCCTGAACAAGCTCAGAGGCGATTGACGGGCTGTGTGCAGACGCGTGCTGCAGCGAGTCGTCATCATCATCATCATCATCATTATCCTCCTCCTCCTCCTCCTCCTCCCCCTTATAAGACATCGCCGTATAGGCAGTGTAGAACTGCTGTCCCTCCGACTCATGTCCCTGGTCAGAGGCGTACGGCGGCGGGGGCCTGTCGTTCCCGGGAAGCTTCGAAACGACCGTCTGGGTAGGAGGGCTCGTTGAAACCCTATTATCCCAGGAGAGCGTCGAGGGGAACGGCGAGTCTATTGCTGTCTCCGCGGCCGGGGGGCTGCCCGCCGCGCTGGGCGAGTGCCATTCTGCGGAGAGGATGGACGAGTCCAGGTCGACCAGCAGCGCCGACGGAGTGAAGGTGAGCCTGTCACGGTAGCCTAACGCGCGCCCCCTCCGCTCCAGGATCAGCTGGTTCACGATGGAATACAGGGCAGGCTCACATGACTGCAGGAGGCTCCGGTGGGAAACACAAAACTCCCACAAGGCCCTCTGGAGGCGGCGTTGCGCCTCAGCTGACGAGGTAGCATTGCTGGTGTTGTGAGCGCCGGGCATCTTATCAGCTAGTAGATGATACCGAGCAGCTTGTCTATCATCCCAAGTAGAAGTTTTGTCTGTCAAACTCAGGGAGATAATGCAGGCTGATCTGACCAGGTTATACTCTAACCCGGCCCCTCTTTTTTCTGCTTGCTCCACAGGGGGTCTCTGCCAGCTGTACTCATACAAGTTCACTATATTTTATCTACTATGTACTATTTCAAATTATTGAGTTCCTTCCAGGTAAGCTCATTATTCATATAGTGATTTGACGAATAGCTTTTTGTAAGATATAAGCAAGCTGTATATTCGTTAGGTACGGCCCATTGTGGTTGAGAAGTGAAGAGACAAGTTTAACATAATAAGCCCGGGTCCCGCGTCTTGTGCCATAGAGGGGGTCAACAGGGCATCGTGCCCCTCTTACCTCCGTAACCTCTCCTTCGATTCCCCAGCCGCAGCCTGAAGCCCGTTTGCGCTTTATTTTGCATGCTTCGTGATAACACTACCTTGCGTTACTGCGTCTTTCATGAATCAATTCATGTGAGCCTGTCAACACATCTAAAGCAGGCTTCGAGAACAACCCGAAGTCAATGTCTGCTTCGGAATCCTACAGATCCTCTTCAAAGTGGTGTCCGTGTTTGAAACGGGCTTCCTGGACCCCGTGGTTGTTATGCCCATTGAGAGACTAAAGAGAACTTTTTACAAGGAACCAAGTATCAAAAGTCGGCTGCCAGAGGGATATAAAAGTAAATGAACACACGAAGCGGCGCTGGAAATGATCCATGAATACCACCTGAAGCTGTGGAGCACAACTCAAGAAGACTTTCAAAATGAGAGCACTAGTGCAGATTGTTGCCCAAATGGTCATGAATACAGATGTCTGTTCTGAGATGGGTGAGTTATTACCTAGGTAGTTAAATAACAGAAGCCATATCTTAGATAAACGCGCGTCAGCAGTATCAAGGGGTGCAAACCTCATAGCACGTAATACTGGCTAGTTAACTTTTTGTGCTCTTGTATCCTCATCACTCCTATATCAATATCAGTATTGCGTTAAGTAATGCGGAGACCCAACTCTGACCCTACTGAACTCGGTGAGTTTGGTCTCTCACCCGCCGATTCAACGACTTGGGCAACCCATTAATGCTTTTTGGATGCATCCTCATCCTGTCTTGCTACTTTCATCTCTTCGATGGTGATTTGCGAATCCTTCGAGACCTGTCTCTCGACCAAATCGTAGAACTGCCGGTACGTCTCCTCCCACGTGAGCGTGTAATCCGGGACGAAGCCGGCCACCTCAGCCGGAGTCACGAGGCTCATGACTCCAAATATGCGGTCCCGCGGGTCGGCAACCTTCCTGTGGCGGATCGAGTGCACCACGTCAAGCAGCGCCGGGACCTCGACGGTGCCGTTGCGCTTAGCCTCGGCGGCGAGGCTCTGCTCCAGCAGCTCGCGGAGGGGCCGGAAGTCAACGCGGCGGCCCAGCTCCCCGGACTGCTGCCACGAAGGCGACAGCTCCGCCATCTTGATGCGCGCCAGGAACCTCCGCGTGCGGGCCCGGCGGGACCACTCCATGGCCGTGCGGCCGACGTGCATCGTGACGTGGGTCGCGAGGGCCGCCTCCTGCACGACCCACAGCCGCTCGAAGTAGCGCCTCTCCAAGATGTCCCGGAGGCCTGCTTCGACCTCGTCGCTGGGGAGCTGGTCCCACGGCGCGTTCCCGCTGCCGATCCGCTCGTCGCTGTTAGCCAGGAAGGACAGGATCTCGAGGCCGAGCTGCGACTGCGGCCCGGGCAGGCCGAGCCAGATCAAGACCGAGGTTCCACGCGCGTAAATCTCGGCCATGAGCGCAATCTGCATGCTTTTTTCCGTATAATTGCTTTGGTCGATGCAGATCGCGTCGATCCACAGCTTCCTTGGGGCGGCCTCATAACGGAGGTTGAACAGGGCGTCCCTGAGGTTGTCAAGGAGCTCGAGACACTGGCCTCCACCGAGGTCGATCGTGTCTCTGCTGCCCTCGAAGCTTGGAATACCCCAAACGTAGGAGAGTGCTTCATACTCGAGCGACGAGTCGTCCAGGGAGACGCTCAGCAAGGTCCCGCGGAGCGGCTCATCTTCTGTCCCGGGATGCAGCTCGAGCACGCGGGTGGATCGCTCTGCCGGAACGGGAGTGTACTGGTAACGGTCCACACCCTGCTTCTGTTGTTCGTGGCAGTTGTTAAACCAAGGGGAGCTTGGGATGGGGTCTTACCCCGGGCTGAAGCTTACAGTCTCTTGTTTTGGCTGAATGACAACGTCCTTTGTCCACCGGACCCAGAAACCGACTGATAGGCGGAAGTCGGAAAGTCGAAAAGGGAGCGAGAACGAGTAAGTGGTGAGTTTGCGGACATATGTGATCCCGCTTGCCATTGTCCTGTGAAGCACACTTGCCACGGCTTTGGATGTTGTAGGTTATATTGATCCGTCTGTGAATGTTGGCCGGTGGAATCTTCCTGCATAACAGAAGGAACAGAGGAGAAGACTCGGACCACGTTTGGATGGATGTGGTGGGCCAGACTCCAGCATTTGTAGAGGTCACTTCTATTCACGCTAATGCAGGCTCAGCCAGGCCTCTTATGTGCAGCTTCGAAGGCGGCATCCGTGACATGCCGGGACATTCTCCTGCCTAAGTGAAGGCTTGCACGTAGCTGGAGAGGATTTTGGTGTTGGGCACGGCTGAGGCTTACTAGTAGCGCAGATCGGCAACATGCAGGGCGTGAGATGTGGCTGTATAATTTCAGCTGAAAGCCACCATTTGACTTGGCTCTGTGGACGGTGACTGGTTGATCTCCACAAGCAGCACTTGAACATGAGCCCTCTGAAATAAGCACCGTTTCCCGATACGTTTGTGGAATAGAGGCCGCCAAGGCATCATGTACTTACTCACTAACGTGGGTGGCCCACATCTGGGCACCCCCCTGATCTGGGCACCCCCC
>LJJS01001331.1:50304-80839 GCA_001447215.1 Diaporthe aspalathi
GGGTGCCCAGATCAGGGGGGTGCCCAGATGTGGGCCACCCACGTTATATGTTGTTCTTACACTCCTTTTTTCGAAGCTGACCGCGGTGTCTTTTACATTAACTCCTCAGCTCACTGGCATTGTGATTAGAACCATCAACTCTATCTCCTCAGGCACTGGAGAGGTATGAAGATAAATATTGCTGCAATTTTTGATACACACTCATCTATATGCCAGCGAGGGCTCAAGTTCAATGGCAATGACTCTGGAAAGGGGAATCCGTAGAGCTGTAGCGGCTGAAACAAAAAATGGTTCGAAGGTTAGAAGAGTATCAACGCAGTAATGATGGTGAACCGTACCGTACCGGTGCTATGAGGCAGGTTGCTACTATCTCTCTTCCTCTCTCTTCCTCTGTCTTCCTCTGTCTTCCTCTCTCTTCCTCTCTCTTCCTCTCTCTTCCTCTCTCTTCCTCTCTCTTCCTCTCTCTTCCTCTCTCTTCCTCGCTCTTCCTCGCTACCCTAGCTCCCAGCGCTATCATAGCCCACTTGGGCTAATATAGGAATAAGCTACCAAGTCCCAGTACGGTATGAGGTTAGGTTGGGATCGCAGAGGGTGCAGACCAAATGGGCCAGAATCACGAATTTAGGTGTGGTGTTGTATTTGTACTAGGGGCATATTATATTTCTATACTGTACAATTGCTTTTTACTCTACATCTCTCCACTCGCTTTTTTCCAACGTCACTGCTGAGGACGCGAGCTACGTGGCGTTTGTGCGACATTGATCACCTGCGCAGTAAGCAAGGCAGACAGACTATGGCCATGAAGTAACTGCTGGTCAGAAGAGATAGCATGAAGCCAAGATACATTTGAGGTATCAAGCAGTCACAAGTTCTCTATGTACCTTTACGGCGTGTTCAACCACTTAATTGTTGCCAAAAAATACGCCTTAAGATATGCTCGGACTCCAAAACTGTGGTATCTAACGAGCAGTCAGGAACATGGTGAGTATCTCTCTGAAGCGGTCACCAATCGCCTCAAACGCTCATTAGGTGTTCATAGGAGCAAGTAGTAGATTTCAGCCTCAATCCGGTCATAAGTAGTAGCTGGCGCACATCAAGTTTCTGGCGAGACCGTGCTGGGCATCCTGGGGAGCCACTTCTCGTGCTGGTTCCCGTGTCTTTTACGGCCGCCCTCTAACGCCATGTCAAGGTCAAGGAGTCAGCGATCCTCAGAACCAGTCGGCTGTAGGGTACTCGGCGGTGACTGTTGAGATCTGGAAACATTGGATCAAACGAATACGATTGAGAAGTTATGGCCAGGCCCAGGCCCAGGCCGAGGACGAAGGACGAGGAGCATGCCCGTCCGTGCCTCGGCGTTCCTGAGCACTGACCGGGAGCTCGATGGAATTGGCCAGTCGGGTTCGAGTCCAGCCTGATGAGATGTTGTCAGAAATCAGGTTGTAACACTAGACTCACGCAGCACCTGCAGCAACTATTTTAACATTAAAGCTTATCACTAGCCCTCTTAGCTCGACATTCCAAATGGTGCAGCGACAGCCTTCGCAGCATTCGTGTAGTTGGGGAGGTGCTACGCGCGGGAGAATCCCTGCAGGCGTCCACGACGCTGTTGTTTTCTGAAACACATCTCGGAGTAGATGTGAGAGTCTAAAGTGGACGTAAGGCTAGAGCCGTGCTGGCTGGAACCTTGACAGGAGCTTAAAACTGAAGACGAGAAGAGAAGGTTCCCATTGAGAGGAGATGTTCGAGTAATTGGAAAGTGTGCTCTGTCAGCAGCCCGCTGCGAGGCGGCGTCCGATAGATTGAATTGGGAGCCTGTGCTTGAGGTCGGACGGGTGAAGATCGACGACGGGGGTGATTACTAAGTTGCTCAGGCATGCGGAGAGGACAGACCGGACAGAGGGCGAGACGAATGCAAGTAGGCCGGGATGGCCAAGCAAGACCGCATTGAGCCCACAGACGACGGAAACGAAGGCTTTCGTCTGAACGTCGTTTCTTGTTGATGCGGCATATGGGACGGGACAATTAAGATGCGGACGCGATACACTTTGAGGCGTGAAACAGCTCTTGTCATAATGCAGGGCTGGAGTCGGGTGTGTCGAGCGGATGGCAAGGCACACATGCTCACCCGCTCGTTGGTGTCCGTTGTGCGACTGGCGTTGGCGTTATCGGGCGCTGCTACCGAGGGACAGGGAGGCGATGGAGCGAGGCGCCAGGGGATGGCCGGCATGCGCCGTGAAGATTAGGTTTACGGAACACGGTACCGTGTGTTGTGTCGCAAGACGGCAGGCCCTGATGGCTGAATGACTGTATGATTGTCAGTATGGAGTCGGAGGTGAGAGGTGCTTGGTCTGGGGGTGTCTCGGCAGTGGTTCGTCCACACGTCTGAAGATCCCAGCACCACCCAGCATCAAGGGGCAGCCTTGCGAAACAAAGATAGGGCAGCTCCCGTGGCTCCCGCCGTTCCAAGGATCGTATTCTTTTTGGCACTTTTGCAGCTGTGGCTCGGCGGGCTGTCGGGGTTTGTCGCGACGTCTGACGCGTTTGAAGGAGTCTCCGGGGCGAGGGAGAGGGCTCCAGCCTCCAGCAGCCCTTCAATCTCGTGGCTCGGGAAGCAAGCGTCAGTTTAGCCTACCGTCCAAGACCCTGTGGTCTAGATGCAAGGGGCCGTTGGGCCTTGTCGTCGCTGCTTCGCATTCGCCGCTGACTGTTACAGCGAGCGGATGTGACCCGACAGCCGAGGAGGGACTGGGGGGCCACAAGCTGGGGAAGCAGGCAAGCAAGCTGGCAAGGCAGGTTGTCTTCGGAGGGCCGCAGGACAGCGCAGGACCAAGTGGCCAATGGGATGCTGCGGGTGCCAAGACGGCATTGAGCCGTGGGAATGTGTGGTGTGTGTGATGGAGTTACGGGATGGACTGGCTGGTGGTCGAACCAGGATTCGTCCAGACGAGCGAGACGAGCGTGACGAGCAATGATGTGAGGACGGATGCGGACGAATGCTTCGACCAGAGTCCTCGTCAGGCTGGGGCCGGATCCACTTTTTACTGCGCTGCCAGCTTCAAGTTCCCCCAGCATTGAGGGATCGCGTAGGTAGTCAGTCTACCTGTCAGGTGAGGAGAACACATACCACTTGCCTGCCAAGCACGGCTGGCTACGGCTGCTACGGCTGCTACGTAGGCAGACAACGCAGCCAGTGGGCATGTGTCTCATGATGATTGATTCCTGGTAGTGTATGCAGTGTATGCAGTGCATGTGGTGTATGTACTTACGCATGCGGCTGCTGACCGGGGCAGGGAACCTGACGATGGCTGATGACCATGACTACCTTAGGTAGTTGATGACCGCACTAATAAGAAAACAGCTGAGAAGCTTCTGTCGCCGTCGTACTCGTACAGTACTATGGTAGCACCTTTTCCGTCCCGCGGGGCTACGCGACATCGAGTTAGCACCCGGACCAGGCTTGCCAGGCCTGCCAGGCCGTGCCCGCGTGGCTTGCAAGACCAGAGAGCTCTTCCCTGCTGCGCCGCCGCGGACCAGAACAAACGGGCCTGCCCTGCACCTGCACCTGCTGCTGCTGCCGTGCCGCCTGGCCTGGGGGGCCCGAGATTAGCACGAGGGATTTCTGTTGGTCCAAGTACAAAAAAAAGCTGGGCCGCTTGATGACGTTTTAGTTCTCCGCTCCGTTTCCATGGCCCCGGCGCCAAAGGACGGATACGACTGCCAGTGACGGAATAGGTCCATGGCGGAGGCGAACGGACGCACGCATGCACGTTGGAAGAAGACTATACTAATTGATTGACTGACTGACTGATGTTTTTTTTTTGTTGAAGTACAGTGCAGCAGTGCAGTGCAGCGCAACACGCGGACTTGACTTGCTGGAGAACAGGATCCGGGCCTCTCGTCCTCCTTACCCTGCTCATGAATAATTTATTAATTCGTGTCCCACTCGGACTCGCGCAGCACTCAGTAGGTAGACCGTAGTAGAGTGTTGGGGCTGGCCCGTGGGGTGGTCTGACTTGGGGATTTCTTGTGCTGCGGCGAGGCGAAGTGAGATGAACCTTGTTGGCCGCCGAGGAGGTTCCCAAGAGAAGAACAGCTCAAGCCAGGACTCATCATCAACTCACGGATCCGGTTTTCATCAGAGCGACAAAGATGCCAGTGCCAGTCTCAGTATCAGTGCCAGCCCGAGCAAGGCAAGGCGCCGGGGTGTCGGGGTGCTGGGGTATGAGGAAGGCCAGGGTAGGGTACAAGGGTACCGGCATGCTCGTACCCAGGTCGGTACCCAGGTAGGTACGTACTCTGGCTCCTCCTGCCATTCTGGCCAATTATAGTGGCACTTTCCCGTTTTAGCGTCTGATCTCGGTTGTCACCTGCGACCTGGGTCGTCCCTGCTGATTGTGCAAGACGGCGTGCTCCACCCTCACGCCTTCCTGATCCGCCGGGCATCCGATCAATTGTTCAGTTGGCGTTTGCTTTTTGCTTTTGGCTTTTGGTTGCTTTGCCAGTGCCGCCTGCTGGCCTGCGCCGCAACCGCAACCGCAACCGCAACCGCAACTAACGACCTGCGAGTCTGCGACGACTGGCGACTGCCCCAGCTGCCCAGCGGGTCTCCATACCCATACCATGTGCACTAAAAAGTAATTGGGCGCTTTTCTGTTCCTCTCCTCAACCAACCCTGGACCTTGGGCCGGGACTAACTCGCCTCGCTCGCCTCCTCCCGAACTCACACCTTACACTACAACCCCCCCTCCCCTCAAGCGCCTTTCCGCCGTCCATTCTTTGCAACAATATATCGCTCTTCTCGTAAAGTCGCTTCGTCATTCCCCTCAACTTTCCTAACCTTCCTTCCTTCCTTCCTTCCTTCCTATCTAGTCAAGAACATTCTCCACACACGTCACGTTCCCTTCCCTTTTCTTCTATCCGTCTCTGGTTCCATCTCCCCGTCTCTCCGGACTCGAGCCGCCCATACTCTCTATTCAATTCCAACCTTGCTGCACCGCCCGCACATCCCACGGCTTGTCGACCCTCACCTTACCTAGGCCAATCTCTAAACCGACTGACTACCTTCCGGATGGCCACCTTTTAATATTAATCTGACTCTGAACGTCATTTCTTCGGCTTAGAGGCGTCCCCCCCCCCGGCCTGCGTTCGACTGCTCTACTGCTCGACTGCTCGATTCGAACCCGGCTCGATCCGTCACGACGCGCCTTGCTTGCTTGCTTGCTTGCTTGCCTGCCAGCCAGCTCAGCCCAGCCCAGTCTCCGGCCCGTTTAGCTGTACCGAGCTCGCTCCTCGGCACATTGCCGTTGTTCACTTACATACTTCTTCTATCAACAATCGCATCTGTAGCGCCGACCTCCCGAGACATTTATTTGCCTCTACATACCGTCGATCTGGGGCACAACACACCCACTCCTTGTCCCCTTCCTCGCCTCCATATCAAAGACCAGACTAGTATCTTGTCTCGCAGGACCATCGCTGGTCTTGCCCTCGATCCGCCAAGCTGGATTCGTACGTACTGCCTCTTCCCCCTGCCCTGCCGTCTCTTGTTCTCCGAGGGACATTGCCGCACTTGGTGCCACAGCATTGAATTCTACACGCGTCCATGACCGCATTCCTCAGTGCTTCTCTCGTCTCGGCCTCGCAGCCCGTCTGTTGCCCTTGTGTGTGTGCCTTCGATGAGGGACTTTGTTCGCACGGCTTGCGTCCCTCCCCTATACTGGATCCACTCCACTTGACCTCAATTTCGCCTTGGTGACGGCCTCAACCTCAGATGGAGGTCAAATCCCAGACGTCTAACTTGCTATGGCGCAGATTCATGACAGTGGCCGCAGGATGGTCTCAATACCACCATAGCCCCGGTGCGAGCCCAGCGCCACAACAACGACGATTAGGTCACCTACGTTCCCAGTCGAATTCCACCACCCCGACCGTCAGCTCGCCCCCCGCCTCCGCGAAGCCCAGGTCAAATACGCAAACCTCCAGCATGACCGCCGACATCTCCTCCCTGGCGATGCCCGTCACCCCCCAGTCACAGCCCAAGAGGATATACGCCGGCATACAGGAGAGTGACTTTGATTTGACCACCATTCCCGACCCCCGAAGTAGAGCCATGACACCATCAAATGCCGACGACGCCTCGTACTCTCAACAGCACCCCGAGCTCAACGATGAGGTCGCACATCTGAGCTCCAAGCTCATCCACGCCATCAACCACCAGACGACCCTCGACGACAACCTCTCGCAAACACGCGCCGAGCTCGAGAGGGCGCGGGAGCAGATCCAGTCCACGGAGGTCCAGCTTGAAAAGCAAAGAGAAATGTTGGTTGGCGATATTTGGATTAGGCGCAAGTCGGTAGAGGCAGAGAAGACTAACCTGCTGTCTAGAATTGCTGACGAGAAGAGATTGCGCTTGGCTGCCGAGGATGAGAAGAAGAGAATCGAGCAAGAGTTGGAGAACCTGACGACCGAACTATTCGAAGAGGCCAACAAGATGGTTATTTCGGCCAAAGAGGAAGCACGCAAGGAGAAGGAGATTTTGGAGCGCAAGAACAGCGCTCTCAGGGCTCAACTTGCCGACACCGAAGGTCTACTCCAGTCCCAACAAGAACAGTTGATCGAGTTGAAACACGTCATGGAGCAAATGAGCGACCACGACAACGACACCGCGACGACAACGCCGTCTTCCCCGGGGTACAGCAAGTTCGATTCGAGAGAGGATGATACGCCCACATCGGATCTCGGCTCGCAGTCTGGCATCCCAGACCTCGTCTCTCCGTCCTACCCCACGAGCTTCACCCACCTCTTGCAACCGGTCCTTCGCAACGACATTGGCGCTTATGATGACTTCGTGAGTCTTTGCAAAGCATCGAGAACACCCGCGAGCCGACCTCCATCAGGAAGTCACTCGACCCTTGGCCTCGGCCTTCTCGGACCAGCTTCCAGTGTCGCCTCGATAGGCATACCTTCTAGCGCTTCTACTGCCTCTTTGTCATCAATGGGATCACCCGCAGCTTCTTCCACGTTGTCCATCCAGACGCCAAACACCCCAGGGTCGACCATTAGCGGGATGTCCACGGCGTCCATGGTCCCGATTCCGCCATTGAAGGACTGCAAGTTTTACAAACGGGTGCTCGCTGAGGATGTCGAGCCGACGCTCCGCTTGGACTTGGCCCCAGGCTTGTCTTGGCTGGCGCGCCGCTCGGTCATTTCGGCCATGTCTGATGGTTCCTTGGTTGTGGAACCGGTGCCGACAACAGGCACATACGCCATGCTCTCCAAGCCGCAGTTCTACCCATGCTCCCTCTGCGGGGAGAACAGGAAGGACGACCAATACCTACGAAGATACCGTTTCCGCACCAGCGAGAGCAGCTCTTCACAGCGCTATCCTCTCTGCCGGTACTGTCTCAGTCGAGTACGGGCCACATGCGACTTCCTCGGTTTCCTGAGGATCGTCAAGGATGGCCACTGGCGGACCGATGATGAAGACTCAGAGAAGTCTGCATGGGAGGAGAGCGTGAGACTGCGGGAAAACATGTTCTGGTCTCGCATTGGAGGTGGCGTGCGTCCAATTCTTCAGGGCTTCCATGGTCACTCTAACAGCATGGCTGAGAAAAGCCCCCGTCCTAGTCAGGAAGAGCCAGGCCAGATGGGGCAAAAAGCCCTCTCCGTGATTGAAGAGCCGAAGTCACTGGACGATGTGAGGGAAGTCAGCCCTGAAGTCGATGCCGAAGACTTTGCGACTCCACTGGAAGGAAGCACTCTCAAAACTACTGTGGACGGTGACTCGAAAGTGTCGGAGGACAAAAGCGACACTTCAGATGACAAGTCGGTCATCATCCACCAATCCACGTCGTCCGAGCCTGCAGAGGCTGAGACAAAGCGAGACGCGAAAGCGATTCCCAGGCCGCCTCGGACCCCCGAACCGACGGACATGAACCGGTTGTCTTCGCAGTCGCTGACACCGACTTCCTCATGAGCCACGGACTAGGCACAGCACAACCTCCCGGCTGTCACTCACGCCGAACTCGAATCCATCAAGCGATCGGGATTCCAAAATTCACCTTTTGAATGTATATTTTTAATATTGCCATTATGCGGATGACAGTAGGCATGATGGTTGGTACTCAGACCTCCTCTGAGATGGGCCTTTTTCGTTTGGGCGTTTTGGGGTTAATCACAACGGGGCCGTGCTCGGAGTCCTCCACGATTGCTTGGGCATTGGGAGGCAAGACGCACGGAAGGCTGGCAGGAAAGGGACGCAATCGGGGGCTGTGGCTCGGGCTAAATGAGCTTGCAACGACCGGATATAGAGCGACTTGGAGGCTAACAACACAGCCTTGGTCACAATTCAAGACATGGAAAATACGGACGGGCTGGCCTGGACGGAAAGAGGGAAGAAGCGAGCGCCGCGGCGGCGGTCTCATGGGCGTCGGCGCTTTTGGTGACAGACAAACATTCCCGTTTGCGTCGCATACAAAATTAGTACAGTTTAATGATATCAGAAGAACATAAAATGGCATGGGCGTCCTGCCTAGTCCGGATGATGGCATTGATCTGAACTTTTTCTATTTTTGCAAACATCGTCGTTGTCGAAAGTGAAAGTGGTGGGCCCCCACTGTGACTTTTTCCCCCCCTTGCAAGTGATCACCCTATTCTTTATCCCCCCCATCTCTGACCTTCCATCCCGCCATGACGCGAGAGTTAACCGAAAGGCAAACAAATTTGTTTTGAATAGGGGTCGTGTTCGCTGACTGGGGAGAACTTTCGAAACGGGTTCGCTCAGGGGCAAAGGGGGGGGGAGGGCCGATCCAGATCCACCCGGTTATGGGGCAATCGGCAGGGCAGGGCGAGGTTGAGGCGTTTTGTTACAGGTCGTTTTCTTTTTCGAGACGGCCTTCACGACAACCCTTGCCCACTCTACTCGGGTCTGTAGCGAGGGAGCGCTTGGGCCAATTGTAAGGTGAATATCAATCCACCTCGGTGAGAGGCATTGGGTTTGCTGTCCTTTTCACGATAATGAGGAGGCACGGGGTTTGACTGCACGTGGAGTCATGTCAGTTGGTCATTGCAACCTGAGCGGAATGCTTGGAAGCCACGTGGGTGATTTTTCAATCTCATCTTGGGGTATCTATTGATCTACACCACACATCGTCTATCGTACAAACAAATGTATAATGGATACAGTCTGTGCTTTCCATCGCCCAGAACGGCTCCCCCAATACTCATATCGAAGCTTGTGCCCCTCCAGCCTGGGAAACCACGATATGCCATGCCTCTTGTTCCTTGGACGTTGAAGCAGACGGATCTGTCATCATGTTGAGGTCCTCGCGAGATCTGAGTAACGACTGCTCTGGTGCGTGGCTCATTGTGTGTGATGGCAGCCAGCTGGCAAGCTTGCCCCACCGTGAGCTTGGCCAAGTATTATTTTCCAAAACTCCACGATGTAGCTCATAACCGGCAGCCTCAAAAGGAAGGAAACCTCACCACTAGAAGAAGAAGAGAAGAAGAGCAAACCGCCACTGCATAGGTCAGGGCAAAAAGACCCCTCCGGGGGGAGCCCCCCCGGAGGTCAGAAAACCCCTCGCCTGGGTCATCAGAGTTTTGCTGGTGAAGCCGGCGGGACTTGAACTCGGGCCCAACGGGGGCTTCCATGCCCCCCGCTCTCCCGAATCGGCCATCCCGCCAAGCTGTTGCGGTTGTGACGCTAAAGCTAGCTCATAAGCTGGAGACCTCAGGTCGGATGGTGGGCGTATGCAGATGAGTGCCTTGTTGTGTGCCTGGCTTCACTTCCTCCGTCGGGACGTCCCATTCCATGACATCGTCGGGCAGCCCCGTTTGTCCACGCCTTCCTTGCATTGAATCAGCGATGATGACCGCCAGCAGATGTTCTACCACAGACTCCACCTAGTGTACCGTGGGCTCAGGGTCTTCAGAGCCTGATGTCGAGACGCACACAACCTTGGACGTCTGTCGTCGTCCCCACCAGGGTTCTCCCTCAACTGGCACACGAGCGGATAATGTACGATCCTGTCGATGCCTGGGTCCGGCGGGTGAGCGGCCTTCCTCTATGTGCGTCCTCTTGTTTCCCCTCTCAACTCAGTCCCTCTGCTGGCCCACCTCCTTGGCAGCGGCGTTGGCACTCATCCTCGCCTGCAGCCTCTCGAGCTTCCCGTCCAGGTCGGCCTTGACCCTGAGCAGCTCGGCGCGCCGCGCGTCTATCATGGCGACTCGCTCGGCGATGGGCATCTCCTGCACCGTCTGCCTCTGCTTGACGGCGTCCTTGTCGGACTTGAGGCTGGCGCCGGTGATGCTGCCAACCACCGTGATGAGGGCCACCGTCCCGGTTATGACCACGCGGCGGACGTTCTGGCGGCTGGGCGAGTTGGGGTCCGACGCGGGCCCCGAGGTGGACGCGTACCGCCGCAGGTACGTCGTGGCTGCGCGGAACGGGAGGGCGCGTCGCAGCATGGCTGCTGGCTGTGTGGCTCCTTGCGCGGCGGGCGGCGGCGGCGGCGGGAACAGATGGTGGTGACGGGAACGGCAGTATTCCTCGCTTGCTGGAAGCTCGGCCCGGCAGCCTCTCAACTCCAGAATTCCCTCCAGACGGCGGCTGCTTCTGCCTCACGTTGCGATTTCGCCCTCGTGCCGCGGCGCGGGTCCCCGATGCTGCCTGCCCCTGACTCGGTCGATGCGGAAGATGCGTGGGAAACAAGGCTGGTGACAGAGCCGCTCCGCCTGTGCCTGCGGAAATGCCCAAGGGACTGCTGTGCTTGCCAAGAAGGCGCGGTCGTGGTCGTGGGCGTGGCTGCTGGCGAAGATGACGCGGTGGAGGCTGGTGATCCTTCTTCTAATGAAGCAGCCACGGCGGCGGGTGTGGCGGTGGTTGAGAGCAGTGTGACACGTCGTCGCAGTGATGAGATTTGCTGGCAGTCTGCAGGGCGATGATCTGCAGGTGCGGCCCCTCCAAGTGCCCCATCGTCTCGCTGTGGGCCCAGCAGATCGAGCTCGATTCCTGGGCTCGAAGATGCTGGGGAGTCGGGGCCGGAGCCCGCCTGGCTCGGCAGGCGCGGGGCGCGGGAGAAGAACGGCCTTAGTAAGCCAATGCGCGGAGCTGCGGCTGCAGGCGCAGGCGCAGGTGTGGGTGCAGGTGTGGGTGCCATGGCTCTCGGTCAATCCACCCCGGAAGCCGCCAGCAGGCGATGACGATTGTTGTTGCTAATAGGATTATGTGCTGCTGGCAGCTGCTGCTTGAGCCAGGAGAAGTCGGCAAGAGAGAACAGAGAGAATAACAACACAGAGCATTAAATCCACAGACATAGGACGTCGGCCAGCCGTTCAAGGACTTGGCCCAGTTCAGCTAGTTGAAACCATCAGCATCCTCTCACTCACAGTTAACATTCCCCCATCGGAGTCTGGTTCGTCTCACGTTGCCTCGCTCGGTATCAGAAACACGGAGCTGCTGAAACACCACCACAGGCTGTCCACAGCTCTACCACCACTCACCGCCGGAGAAGCGGGCCCAGCCACGGCCGTTCGACGTCCTCGCCCGCCTTGGTCACGGCATTTACTCCGAACTAGAGTTTTTTGACAGCTTTAGGAGCCATCCAGCCGCCCGCATTCGGCCACCCGCAGAGCAGTGTCTTGTCACAATGTCCACCCCACGCGTCTTCATCGCCCGTCATGGCGAGACAGAGTGGTCTCTGAGCGGGAAGCACACTGGTGTCACAGACATCCCTCTCACCGAAGACGGCGAGAAGAGAGTAAGGGCAACCGGGAGGGCTCTCGTTGGCAACGACAGGCTCATCGTCCCGAACAAGCTAACTCATATGTCAGTCTCAAATCAGCAAACCCCCCCCTCCCCACCCCGACCACCCACCCCCAGAGCGCCGACTTTACAGCGGAGCAACTCATGAAACTTGTCAACACCACACTGATTGCTACCCCACAGTTTCGTCTCTCCGCGAAAGCGGGCCCAGCGGACCTTTGAGCTGCTCAACCTCGGCTTCAATGACCTCCCCTGGGGTCACCACGGCCCAGTCGGTGAACCCACAGGCCTATCCTGCAATGCTCGCATAGAGATCACCGATGACATCCGCGAGTGGGATTACGGCGACTACGAGGGCATCACCAGCGCCGAGATCCGCAAGCTGAGGAAGGAGCAGGGCCTCGGTGAGAACTGGGACATCTGGAGGGACGGCTGCCCCGGTGGCGAGTCGCCGGAGCAGGTCACCGAGCGCCTGGACAGGCTGATCGCCATCATCCGCTCCAAGTACCAGGAGCCCTTCATGCAGAAGGAGCATCTCAATGAGGATACATCTGACTCCAATCAAGGCACCGGCGACGTGCTCGTCGTCGGCCACGGCCACATCCTACGTGCTTTCGCCATGAGGTGGGTCGGAAAGACCCTCCAGGAAGGACCAACCTTTTTGATGGAAGCCGGTGGTGTGGGGACTCTTAGTTACGAGCACCACAACGTCGACGAGCCGGCGATACTGCTCGGCGGCGCGTTCGTGGTGAACAACGCAAAGGAGACCATCGCTGAGGCTCATAAGGACTAGTGGACCAAGAAGAAGGCCGAGGCAGCACACGAGCCCGAACACGACGGTCGCGGCCCGCTGGCGGACCAGCTCAAAAATCTCTCCACACAGCACCCCGAAGACGAGTAAGAAAGAATGTTTGAGTGGTGACGACTGCCTCTAAGAGACCGAGGCTCCGATATGCAAGGTTATGGCTTGCGCTTGATGCACGAACATTGGTACAGAAGTGAAGGTCCACTGGACTGGTCAAGCGTTGTTACGGTTTTACGTGTGTTACAGCACTAGAGGTTTTTCTTCAACATTTCCCTTGGGGCACACCAGCGAGTAGAAAGTATGAAATTGAGAGAGCACAGTGATCAGCAACACGTGCGCTCAAATCGGGTTTTCCTGTCAGGACCAACTTCGAGAGGTATCGAACTTGAGATACATGCATAAGTCTATGCTACAACTGCGTCCCGTCCCATGTTCCAGAACCATCCGTGTCACGTAGTTTAGTGGTATTCGACCACCAGGATCCTATGAGGCCTGCTGCTCACCCTCAACGACACCCTCATCGTCCTCGGCCTCAAAGACGTCCTCGACAATCAGGTTCCCAGACTTGCCGATGGTCTCGCGCAGCGTCTTGTCGCGCGTCGGCTCAAACACCTCCCTGGGCAGCACGCTCGCGAGCCGGAAGCCGTAGACGTGCTCGTACCCCTCCGGAGCGCCCTTGTCGTCCAGCTCCGACTCGTCCTCGCCGCCGCCGGCCCGCGCCTGCAGCACGCCGTAGCACTCGACAAACGCGTACAGCTCCTCGACCGTCGTCTTGCCCGCGAACCGCCGGATCACGCGGCCCGCGCCCGTCTCCTCGGGCATCTTGAGCGCGAGCCGCACCACGTCGGGCTCGCCGGCCGCCGGCTCCGGCTCGATGGTCGTCGCCCGCCACCTCCTCCACAGCTGGCGCTTGCGGTCCCGCTCGGCGGCGCGCTCGGCGCGCTCCCTCGCGCGCTGCTCCGCCTCCGCGGCGGCGGCGGCGGCCTCGCGCTTCTGCCTGGCGCGCTCCCGGTCCCGGGCGAGGGAGCGCTCGTACGCCGAGTCCTGCTCCGTCCGCAGGCTGCGTGACGTCTCCTGGGCGACACGCTCGGCGCGCAAGCCCTCCAGGTCCGGGGTATACTTGTCCATGGCGGAGCGCAGGGCCGACAGGTAGGCGGCCGGGGTGGTGGCGCCGGAGAGCCTCTTGATGATTCCCATGCGGGTGCTGCCCTCCTTGGGGGTCAAGCTGATGAGGACGGAGAAGGGGAACTTGGTGCAGTTGTACTCCTGCGAGACGATGTAGGCCTCGCTATCGAGCACATTGCCTCCCCACAGCACGATGTTAGCGGCCGGGTCGGACAGGAAGGCGGCCACGTCCGGGCCGAGGAGGACGTCGCGTGCGAAAGCGGCCGTGTCGTCGTGCTCGGGGGACATCAGCACCACAAGCAGGAACTTGAGCTCCTTTTTGGCCAGGTCCTGGGCCTGTGCGAAGCCGCCCTCGAACCACGGGAGGGCAGGGATGCCGCCGGGGGGGGACCCGTACTCCTCCTCGAACTCGCGCCTGAACCGGGCGGCCGAGTCCCGGGGCAGGAGCATCTTCCGCCCATTTGTGTTGCGCAGGCCGCGGGTGATGGAGTTTGACACTGCACGGGGCCGTAATGACCGCGGCAGGAAGGACAGGATGTAGTAAATAGGGCGCAAGAGGTTGGCGAACAGCTTCCAGCCGAGCTGGAAGGGGGCGAAGATGACGGAGAAGATCCATGGGACCGAGTACGTAGTCGACGGCTGCGGAACGATGCGGGGTGCAGGCTCGGTGCGGTCGCGGCGGGGGGCCCTGCCTATGTGGGTGTAGAAGCTCTCTTGGAGGTTCTCGTGTCGTCCGGCGGGCCGGGGCGCATCGGCCTGTGCTTGTTGCTGTGCCTGTGCCTGTGCCTCTGCCACAGGGTCGGGCCCTTCGCCATCGAAGAATTTCGTGATTGCAATCTGTACGTTCCACTGGGAGCGTTCCAGCAGGGGCACTGCGTCCTTGGGTTCTTGATTGGTGAGGGCAGTGTACTGCTGGAGAGCTTCCTGCTGACCGGCCGAGAGGCTGGCCAGGTCGAACTCAGCCATGTTGGGTGGTTGGTTGGTGGTTGAATGAGTCGTGCTGCGCCTCCCCTGTCTCGAGGCCGCTCCTCGTCAGAAATGTTCTTGCTCTACCAATCCATCCAGGGTCCAAACTGCAGTTGCTGAGAGAATTCGAGTGGTGCTGTTGTGTTGGGCGTATCGGGTGGGATGGACGCTGGTCGGGGTGAATGAGGCCACGGGGATGTTGATGGGGCTGAAGATAGCTGGCCCTCCCTAGACCAGGGCTCAAAAGGATGCCCGTAACAAGCGTGGCTGATGACCCAGATGGATGACTTGACTGCCGAAGGTCGTTTTGGCTGATGAGATGGTCGAATAGATGGTCGGTCAGCAGGTCAGTAGGTGGTCAGTAGGTCAGCTAGGGATGAGCCTTATATAGTCTGCTGTCGCGACTGTGGTGATTAGGAAAAAAAAAAGAAAAGGGTGCTGGGAAAATTGATCCAGCAGTTGGAGATGCCACAGGCCATTTTAGGTATGCTTGACCTCAACTGGAGGCCGACGTCAGCAGCAGGCCAGGCATCTTTAGTCCAATAAATGCAGGGATGTCTGGCCGGTTGCAGGGACCCCACCACCCTAGCTCTGATAGCTGCCGCCCTGTCAGTGCGGATCTGGGGATAAAATATACATAGCATTGCAGCCGACGGCTCGTAGTGTACATAGAAAACAGACGGCGTCATTTGCCTTCATAAAAAACCAAACCAGAGTGCAAATCATATAAGACTGCTGGCAGCTAGACTAATATGTTTTTTTATGTGACTTTGTTGAAACAACAACCTTTTATTCACATTAACTCTCAGCTCTACGGTACAAGACTACTTCCCATGCAACAGCACAGACCCGAACCCTCCTGGCAGGTGAGTCAGCCTCCATTAAACTGAGCCGGACTACACGTGTGCCTTACCAAGGTACGGAGATACTCAGGTACCGGGCTGGCTACCTAGGTACCTAGTAGACTACCTACTGCACAATCAGGGCACCCCAGTCTGAGCCAATAGTATGCCAACGGGACCGTAGACTTGGTGCCTCTCCAGAGTCCACAGCGAAACAGGCGCATTGATGTGCGATGAACCGTACCCCCCCTTCCACCTGAAGCCGCCCAGGTCCCCTTCAAGCCCTCGCCTTGCCTTGCCTCGCCTCGACACGACACCACACACACCGACGATATCGGGACGAGCCCGAGCCCGCGCCCGCGCCCGCGCCCACGCCCACGCCGTCGACTTCGACCTCGCTTTCCCTCGTGCGACAACGTTGGTCAGCCGCGCCCAACGCCTTCTTGCTTTGCAGCATCCCCCGATCCGGGTCGATGGGCAGAGTAACAGTGCACAGGACAAGGCCATGGGAAACAATCCTCAGATCAAAGTAAGCACCGCCGACGCCAAACCCCCACCATCCAGACGCACGATCTCTCTTGAGCCGTCACCTCCCCTTCCGAGCTCATCAATCAGATAGCCAAGTCCCTCCTCCTCGCACCACATCATTTCTGGGGACCCTGCCTTCCTTACTGACCCACACCATGTAAGCAGGCGTCGTAGATTCGGTCCAGGTGGTGATTGTGCTGCCGCTGCCGTTGCCGTTGCCGTTGCTGCCGTCGTCCCCTCAACATCCTGACGGGGAGCCCTCTCCCCGTCCCAACCGCCGACATGGCCGGCGCCCCTGACTTGCGCCGGCAGGTTGGGTCGCCGAGACCCAAGGGACGTGGTGAGTCTTTATCTCGTTGCCTTGCTCACCTCCCTCTCCGCGGCTCCATGTCACCGTCCTCGTTCTCCGCCCGCGCGTCGCATGGCAATGCGCTGATGTATCTCTACTCCGGCAGACAGAGACACCCCGTGCAAGAATATCCTGATATACGGCAAATGCCGCTATGAAAACGCAGGCTGCAGCTTCAATCACGACGACCCAAGGTCCAGCCACTCCAGCAGCACCACCTCCGACAACGCCAAGAAGGCCCTCAACGGGGATTCACCCTCCTTCACCCCCTCGAGCCTGACGTCGCAGCCAGCAAAGAAGTCATCGTTGCCCTCTCAGGCTGCCAGCGCCGCCGTCTTCACCCCCCGCGGTGTCGGGGCCGCCACGCCGTCAAACAACCCCGAACCTGAGCATCTGTTCAACCCCGCCGCTATCAAGGAGTTTACTCCTCAGAACAATTATGACCTCGCGAGTGCCGGCGCTGCCACCGTCACCCCGGACGCTGCCATTGCGTCTTTCGACCCTTTCTCGACCCCAATCACCCCCGCCCAGTACAACCCGTATGCTAATGACCACACGGCGCTGGCCGGGTCCTCGGCGAGCGCGTATTATCAGGGGCAAGCCGGATATGCCACACCGCTGCAGCCGCCCCCTTATCATCTATATGCCAATATTGGTCCTTATCGAGAAGACCTGCTACCGTACCAACGCCAGACGCGCGACTTCTTCATGCCGGACGATCTTAGGGAGGACCTGCAGAGGAAGTCGCACGCCGCCCTCCAAGTCATACCTAGTACGATTCAGTTGGAAAACTTTCACTCACTCGTGCCTCTGGATAAACTCGACACGCCGCACAGGAAGAATATAAGCATTTTTGGTTGGACGAGCTGGCTATTCAAGGCATTTTCTGCAAAGACGGGGCGGATTTACTGCCTTCGAAGGATTCAGGACTACCGCCTCGGCGACCGGGAAGCGACCCAGGCCATCGAGACAATCAAGAAGTGGAAACAAATCAACAACGCAAATGTAGTCTTCGTTCACGATGCATTCACCACGTCCGCATTCGGCGACAGGTCGCTCGTTTTTGCGCAGGACTACTTCCCACTGGCGCAGACCCTTGCAGAGGTGCACCTCACCGCACAGCCGTCGAAGGACCATCGTTTCCGCGGCCCACCTACTCTGCCCAAGATACAAGAGTCTGTTATATGGTCATATGTCGTCCAAATAGCGAACGCGCTTCGAGCCATCCATGCGAGGGACTTATCCGCCAGGTGTCTTGACCCCAGCAAGATCATACTTACCGACAAGAATAGAATACGGCTCACAGCATGTGCAATTCTCGACGTGGTCCAATATCAGGGCCACCGGTCTACCAAGGAACATCAGCAAGACGACTTTGTCCAGCTTGGGAAACTGATTCTCTGCCTCGGAGTTGGGAAGGTCCCCAGCCAGCTCGTAGACCTTAACGCCGAGATGGCCACCATAGCGAGAAAATATCCGTCCGGCCCCAAGGGCGAGTCGGCACTTAGGGACCTGGTCGGCTGGCTTCTGACGCCGGGTGAGAAGCTCGCCGATCAGCTCATCACGGGTATGCCACATCACGTCATCGAAAACCTGGACAAGAACCTGCAGTACACAGACACTCTGAATTCGGAACTTCAGCGGGAGCTCGAGAACGGGCGGCTGGTGCGGCTGCTCATGAAGATGGGCATGGTCAATGAAAGACAGGAATTCGACAACGACCCCGGGTGGAGCGAGAATGGCGAGCGCTACACGCTCAAACTATTTCGCGACTATGTCTTCCACCGCGTTGACGAGGCTGGCCGGCCCGTCTTTGACATGGGTCACATGGTGTCGTGCCTGAACAAGCTCGACGCCGGCGCCGCTGAGCGCGTGCGCCTCACTAGCAGGAGTGGCGAGACCGACTTTATCATCACGTATGCCGAGCTTAAGAAGCAGCTCAACAGCGCTTTTGCCGACCTTACGAAGCATAACAGGCGGGCTTAGGGAGCAGCACACGCCGCGTGGAGCCGTGTCGGGCAGCGGAGCATGAATTCAATTGGCTTCAGCTCGGTGGAAATTGGGGCGGTCCGATGATGACTGCGTGGAATGTGAGACGACGAACATAGATTTGACGGATCATCAGGCTCTGTTGGAAATCGGCATCACCATATTCTCGCTGCCGCACGGATGCATACATTAGGATGGCTTTGGGACCAGGTTACAGGAGACTCAGACAATGAGATGGACATCAGCGATGATTAACTGCTTGGGGTCAGTCATAAAAAGCGTCTCTGGAAATATGCCGGGCGGGGTCCATGGCTGGTATCATGGCCTCAAAGGCAAAGGCGAAAGAAAGAGTGCGCGAGTTGACCGAGGAAAATTTGGAAGTGGTATGAAGAGCTGGAAGGTTACGGTGCGACTGGAGACAAACACTGCGTGCGAGTTGTTGACTGGCATGGAACAGGGAGAGTAGATGTGACAGGATACACGTACGTGTGGAGGAAACTTGACGAGCCAGATGGCAGCTGGTGGGCCGGGCGCAGTGAACCAGCGAGATTCTTGAATGAGCGACTGAGAAAGGTTGTTTTTATAAGAAATTGAAAGCATAGAATCCGTGCATTATCTGATCTGTCTAGGAGTATCTAGACTTGAAGGCCTGGATGCAGCTAATTAGTTGTCTTGCACATTTGTATTCGCACCCAGAGAAACGGAGGGTGCATGTACCTGGACACATCGCTCAACACCACCACCACCACCAACACCTCGAAATTTAGGACGCTGGTCCCGGACAAGATACCAGAATTTGTGTTCCGAACTCGCGGCTGGGGTGAGTCTATTGTTTTGCGGAGAACATTTTGAGATAATGTTAGATTCCCCGACTTTGAAGGCTTTTTTGAGGGCCCTTGAATTCTACGAAGGTTAGATTCTCTTCCTGACTACCAACCAAGTCGGTTCCTTTGATGACGCTATTATTTCGCGTGTTCACAGCAAGATATATTACGCAGACTTCGTTGAAACGGAGAGCTTGAAAGTTTGGGACGCCTTTGGGAGAAAGCTGGCAAAGGGGAGGGGTGACTACATGGGCGTCACAATAGGCGCGCAAGAGTACATCCGCGAGTACCAGCAGCTACGAGAAATCTCCTGGAACGGGAGGGAGATAAGAGACGTTAAGGCACCGAACGAACACGATACCCATCCATGATGAATGCCGCTGAGTCGCTGTGAACCACAGCGTTCCAGACCGCAGTTTCACTTGCCGGGTATCAGATTGAGAAGGACAGCGAGGGCAAGATATGACTGAAAGAAGCTCACCTGACATCGGTCGTGGAGCTCTCCAAGGACTTATAAGGCTAGGCTAGCCCTGACCAGGAAAGAAAGACTGGACAACTTTGGCATCTAGGCCCATTTGCATCGGATATCAATATCCTGTGTAACTTAGAGGATTCAGTGTTATATTTTCCCTTCTTCCAGCACTAACTACCCCATCACTCTCAAGCTTTCAAAGGTCCTCGAACCAATACAATGCGGTCCATCCTTTCACGTCCTCCATTTTAACCGCTTCCTTTGTGGTATATGAGTGTGCCTCGGCGAACTCCAACATTATCTGCATCCGTGTAAAGAAATTTATGGTGCCCATGTATAGAGTACCATTTGCCCGAGTACTTAGTACCACGCGATCTTTAGTCACTCTCCTACGTAGGCACTGGCCTGTGTGACTTCACAGCTGTTGATCACTAGATTTGATTCAATTTTGCCAGAGATATATGGGTTAGGGATCAACAGTTCTGACCGAGCTGTCTTCTCCAAGGCCGGTCTTTGGGTACCTAGGTGCCCTAGGGAAGGCTCTCGCAGAAGGCTCGAAATTGTTTGAAGTACCACACGCGGCATTTGTACGGAGCTGCGCCGCAATGAGATTACAATCACAGGTTCACCGCCAATTAATCATCTGTGCTTGTCACCATGCTTGTCCTCTACGGACCTTAACCCCTCTGGACGCGCAATAGACCTTCGCATGGACGATTTGTATGACCTTGTCCGACACGGAATGAACCTCGTGACTCGGGTTCGTTCCGCAGAAATGCTGTAACCAGGCGCCAGGTGGCTTCGGCCTACCTCGCGTTGTCAACGGCTGCGTGCAGTGTACCGAGTGGCGGGGAAGGTGGTACGGGTGAAGGGAGCAGGTATTGATTCGATGCCGTGCAGTGCGTTGTGGGCCGGAGTGTGACATTGTAGGGCAATGACGAAAGAAACTGTCTGACCAAGTAGAAAAATGCACACGTCGCCATGTGCGTGTCTTGACCATGTATTTACTCATCGTACATTTCCATCAATTTCACACGTCCTTCTGGCAGACCCAAGCCGGAGACATACCAGTGTGATTCACAGGCTTGACAACTCAAAATCAGTTCGAAATGGCGGAAGCAGTCAAAACCGAGCATCAGTCTGATACAGGAAGCTCACAGAGGACCGAAACCTCTCTTCCGACCTCGACCAGCCCCGATAAACCACGAACAAGCCGCGGCTATTCGCAACTGGCCGAGTTCATGACCAAGACCCGTCATGGAATGATGCGTCGCTTCAAGGACCTGTCGACGCAGAACCTCCTCTATCTCCAGGCCGAGTTGTATCAGCTCCGTCACGAGCTGGACCAGGAGACGGCGGCAAACTCAAAGTACCCGCGCACCGACGAGAGGAGCAATTGGGACTACCACTGGTGGCTCTTAGCTACCAGCGGACAGAGGTCTGGGATCAACGATAAGAGGTGGAAGACATGGTTGAAATTGAGGGAGAGGCTGTACGAATACCGTGAGCAACCACAGAGCACGCAAGCAGATAGATACATGTACAAGCCCTCTACAACTTGAGCACTAACGAGTCTGTATGCCCATTCAGAGGACGCGATCCAGAGACATTCCAAAGTCGCCTCGATGGCCGGCCCCACGGGGGACCAGCGGAGCATACTGGCCGACATCGTGGGGCGGGACTCGCTCAGCGACAGCAGCATGCAGTTTCTGTCCCGCGAGCTGAGGGGTCTCGAGCCCGAGGCGTACAGAGAAATATTTCTGGACGATCTCGTGCTTCTCGAGGCTGCGGACGAGGACAACGATCCATTAGAGAGGTTTGTTGTGAACGCCGTGCTCAGAGTGTTGAGTGCCTTCCGGGGCTGCAAGATGGTACGGCGTTTCTTGTCGTCTTCTACCTACACAACCCAATCTAAACAGAATTACGTTTCCCTCTCGATTGACTGACTATTCTTGGGCAGCGACTCATCCGGCAAGAAGACATTGAGAACGGCCTCGGTGGCAGCCTTGCCATTCTTGGCGGGCAGGTGTACCAATGGGACAAGAGGACGTACGCGAGAGCCAACAGGGTCATAGGAGCGATGTTCTCGACGGTCGTGCCTGTCGCGTCTGTCGTCACTTTATATGCTGTCTCGAATAAGGGATTGAGGGTGGGCCTCGTGTGCATCTTCTCGCTGGTGTTCTGCCTCGCCCTTAGTACATTGACGAAGACGAGAAGGATTGAGGTCTTTGCGGCAACCGTGGCGTAAGTGAGATGCTTTCCGACCTGGGAGAATATTCTGAGACAACCATACTTGCCGAAAAGCCTAGCTGACTCTCGCCAGGTTTATGAGCGTTCAACTGGTGTTCATTTCGCAGGGAAGCTGAACATCTCCCACGAAGTAAGAACCCGGGGTTCACGCTATTTGATGTCAAATCTCCGATATTTTGGAAATCAAATGAGAACCGCGAGCAAAGAAGAAAGACAAGACCGTATGAAAATTTGCACTTGTTGATCAAAGAAATACGCGGCATTATAGTTTTTCAGCACACTTAGTTTGTAGCGTCTGTTTTCTGATAGTAAACGGCTTCATAGTTATCTCATAGATGAATTTGGGAGACACTATAGTAGATGGATTGACTTGTTACAAGTGCCAATACCTAGATACTAATCGATTTGGGTCTTTATAGACCAGTCAACATATGTGCCACCCTTTCCAAATGCCCCCCTGGTCATACATACCACCAATCTCTCCAAGTCAATGCAGCTCAGCGTGTGAAGCCTTTCCAGGCATTGAGGCTAAGTGGGAGTAGCTGGGGAAGAGATAGACTATTTGTATTCTTTGAGTTCCTCTACTAAGCCGGAATGACAATTGTTGTCCTAATAGGACAATAGTAATAGTAAATTAGAGGCAGTTGATTTCGCGATGCTGGGGAAGAGATATTGTCAGAACAGAAGTCCGCCTGCGCTCAAGGATGTGTCTGAGGTTGAATAACTGGCCCGGACCACGGTTTGTGCGACCATGGTGTAAGGGCTGTGAGCATGATGTGGCGGCCAGTGTTTCCACACCAAGGCTGTGGAGTCCTCAATCCCGCTTAGTCTCGTCCTCTACGTAATTGTCCCAGTCTTCGCCTTCGACCTCTCGATTCTCCGAGTTCTTCTCGTCTTGGGCGTCTTTCTCAGGCGAGTTCCTTCCTGAGCCCTGCTGTTTGTGTTTCTTGCGGTTGTTGAAAATTCGAGCGCGCTCGGGCTTGATGGGCTGTTTTCTTGAGAACATTATGAGTTTCTCGCGTGTCGGCTATCTGCGTTACCATTTTTTAGGATTCAAGTGGCAGTCTCGTCGAGCGCGGATGAAGTCTCCTTATGATACCATTTTTCATCCCATGTTTTTGATTATCCATGGCTTGAGTGAATCACTGCCTTGGGTGATTCACACAAGCCAGTGATTTAATCCAGGTCATGTTCACACATGGGATGGCAATAGAACTCAACCATTGACTGGAGTGGAGTGTCAAGACAGTCACTGGCCACTCCCTGCCTCACCGTGTTGTCTCTGAGCAGGTTGGCTTCCATCCCTACTTCAACTGCAATACCTACCCGGTATTCGCTGCCCTTTCGACCCAAAAAATCCAACGAATTGTATTGGTAGGTCTCCAAGACCCACTCCTGACAACGAAAATACAATCAGTCTCTCTTAAAGCACAAGACTTCAGTTGCCATGGTGCTCAAGCCGTGCCCCTCGGCAGCTTCCCACTCTTCCCATGCCCTGCAAAATTGCTCGGCGTCCTCCGGGGTGACGAGTCCTTTCTCAACCAGCAGCTTCCTATGTGGTTCAGCCATAATATTCACCAAGGTCCTGTGATGTATTGATGATTCTGTCACAACAATGTCCCCTTCCTTGATTCCAGCCTCCTTCGCCCACTTCACTTTGTACTTGCTCACATCAGGCGTCGACCCCAAATGTTGCAGCCACTTGAACCGGATCGGCATTACGTCGCGGATAACAGACGAGTCCGGCCTAACATCGGTGATGGTCCAGTCATCGCCAGGGTCCCGCGTTGCCACGATGCCGCCGGGCTTGCAAACGCGGATGAACTTCCTAAAGGCCCGAGCTGGGTCGCGAAGGTGGAAGAGCGCCATGTGCGAGTGGACGACGTGGAAGCTGTTGTCTGGGAACTGAGAGAGGTCTTCTGCGTCTCCCACTGCGAATGAGAGATTTTCTGCCTGGGATTTGTATTTCGAGCTGGCCTGCGAGACGATGCCGTGAGACATGTCAAGACCCAGAGTATGTCCCTGTGGGCAAAGAAGTGCTAGATCCCTTGTGATGCCGCCTGGCCCGCTACCGACGTCGAGGATGTCGAAATGCGGTTTGAGGTGTGGAATAAGATATTTGGCGCATGTTTGAGCCGTACGGAAGTCATATACCTTGGTGACATTTGGGTCATCACTCCCGAGGTGGCCTGACTGGTATGACATGTCTGCGTTCTCCGGTGCATTGCGGAAGAAGAAAATATATGGAAGAACAGCGTGTGAGTGTGTATGAGAGACACCGACGATGGAGTTTAAAGTTGATCGTCTCGTACCTTATTAGCTACGTGACAGGTTCCGAACAAGCTCTGATCACTCCCGGGAACTATTTCATCGGAACCTTAATTTCATCGGAACAAACCTTAGTCGGGGGATGTATTTGCCCACGCACTGCCGAATGAAACCAGTTGAACACAACTGGCAAAAGAGGAATTCTTCATCCGCGCCGTAGCTATCCCAAGTAGAAAGTACCACTCAGGTTCAACTCAATGATGGCCCGTTTACACTCCCACTTCACACATGAAATAGACACACCCAAGGCCAATCAAACCATTGGAAATGTAAAACACGTTGAGAACTCACTAGGCGCGTGAGACGGGCGGGCGTGGGTGTCCTGTCTGGGCGATGTACATAGCTGTGGTGTATGGTAACACAACAGCTACTATGCCCTCATCCCCTCTTCCAAGCCTCGAATCAAATCCTCGGCCCAATTCTTGACCCAGCCCTTCCGATCCACTCAAGCAGACTCTCCGCCCTGGGCCCATCCCTCGCTTGGAGTAATGTCACCTCGGGGTGCAACCCACCTTCTGGGACTCTTGACAGATCGCCGCTCTTGGGATGAACGCCCAGGTCTGTATCTCATAGCCTGCGCTGAGACGGCATGACCTGCGAGCGCATGTGCCTGCAAGGTATCTATCTGGGCTCATCGCCCGTCCCGCGAAGATACCACTCCTCATCTGCAAGGTTATCCAGTTCATCCTTGGAGGTCGTCTTGTATGGAAACATAAGATCAGGGTACGGGGAGTGCGGGAGCTGGATCCCTTCCTGGCCCTTGCCGCAGGCTTCTAGCAGTTGCCGAGGGGCGTTGGATCAGAAGTTCCACGT
This sequence comes from Diaporthe aspalathi, assembly GCA_001447215.1. Lineage (NCBI taxonomy): Eukaryota > Fungi > Ascomycota > Sordariomycetes > Diaporthales > Diaporthaceae > Diaporthe > Diaporthe aspalathi. The sequence continues at coordinate 75,360 of LJJS01001331.1, forward strand.
TGCCGCATCGACAGGTCGTCGGGACTGATTTGCCTTTGCTCCCTTGGTGGGTTGCCCCTGTTCCCGATCTCTGAGTCCGTCCCTTTATCTCGGCCACCGGCATCCAAGGCCCCAGCCCGCCGTCGCAGGTATCGTCCACCGGGGCCCTGACAGACCGAATGCCATCCCTATTTTCTGGGCTCTTCACTATCACTCCGGTGGCTACCGCGAAGAGTTCTGCGGGTGGCTCTGTTTCTCCCAGCTTCTCAGCTGACAAGGGCAACGAGGCCAACGCCGCCGAGACCTTCAGCTTCTGGAACATGTGACAGCCGCAAGCCCCACAGAAAAAGCGTGAACCATCTTCAGATTCATGACATGACAGCGCGGACATTTCTCGGTCCCCTGTGGGTTGGACGGTCAGATGGGAGACGAAGAGCACTCCCGAGCCGTGTCGGTCCCTTGCGGCATCGCTCGGCAAGAAATGTGGACGGTTGGATGTGACTGCTTGGTGGCTGGCACCGCAGAGACAAGTGATTGTGAAGTGCATAATCGCAGGAAAGAGAAAGACGAGCCATTGGCGCTCGCTGACTGTGACGACGGCTCGGAAGAAGAACGCTCGACACTGTTCAACAGAAGGGCTGCGTGCCCGCGGGGTAGCCCCAGTGGGGGTGCACCGCATCACACAGCTCTGTCTGGCGGCACTTCTTCGACACTGGAATGGTCGGGTATCACAAGGAAGACGGCATAAATCACCTGTAGGGTCGAGCTTTCCCACGGATGTCCACTGCACCGAAGTTGGTGAAGAGAGGCTTCTAAGATTATGGTCCGTAAGTGCCCGCAACTGCCATGCAATGCTGAATTTACGTTCCCTCGCCATGCAGTCCCGTCGAGGGTATTTGATTTACAGGAGGTCCTAAAATGGAAGAAGGCAAAAAATAAAAGGTTACCACCGACTAGAAGTTTTGATAATCTCCCTGTTCCACGCGAGCGCACAACCACCGTGTGTGGCGGAGAATGCCATGGTGTAACGCACGGCTGTACTTGTTATGGCGAGACGGGATGCTAGCAGTACCAATATTGGCGTTCCCGGTGGCCATCTGGTCGCATCCATCGCGTGTTTGCTCATCTGTTTGATCCAGAGTCTTTCCAGCTCTCCGTCAGCGTCCAAGGTTATCTAAAAGAAGGACGTGCTGAGCCAGTGTCCCAGGTGTCGAAAGTCCCTAGCAGTACAATAGCCGTCTTGTTGCGAATCTCAAGAGATGCGATCGTCCGTATGCTTGATTGGGCCATGTGAGCCTCAAGCAGGAGCCCGGCGAGCATATAAATCCGCGAAAAACGTAGCTAGTGGCTACGTTATAGGCTCTGCACATTCGGATCGAAATAATGTGAGAATGCGTTTGCGATGGCCGGTTGATGATGGACCACGTTGGCGGTCTAGGGACTGACGCCGGTCAGGAGCAGCTCGTGCTCGTCCCCATCGGCGGATAAGAATCGAGATGCCACGTGAGGATTCCAAACGGCGCATCACTCTTGTCGCCCAAGGGGGTCATCGTGTTTGTAGGACACATCATGGATGGAGCGTTAAGCCGCTTCCGCTGACTGGTCGGCACGAATAGCCTTTTGGGCCATGCTGGCCTGTTTCTTCCTCTCGATCTCAGCGTAGACCTTCGCCTCCAGTGCTTCAAGGGCATTTGGGCCATCGGCCGGCTGATCGACACCGTTCTGTGTAGGGCCGTTCCCGTCGGTAGCGCTCTCGCCGTTGGCAGCCCGAGCGGCGGCTTTCTCCTGGGCCTCTCGCTCCTGTCGTAGTAGGCCCTCAAGAGCCGTGCCCTCCGTCGACATCCCCTGCTCCTCCATCATAACAGCGAGACGTTGTGCGCGACCTTCTTTCTTTCGCGGTACAGGTGCTTTGGCGGTGTTAGCGGCTTGTTGGGGAGTGGTGTTCTGTTGGGAATTGGTGGCCTACCTCTGCCATTTTCCTGGACATAAAACTGCCTAAGCAGATTGACGGCCTCATCACGGTTCCATCCACCCTCAGCATCAAAGCCGCTCTCCACGTTTCCACCGTGACCCATAGTCATGTTGGAGACGGGCTTGGGCGGCTCAGTATATGTCAGCTTGCCTGGCTGCTTATTCTCGCCAGTGGCGGCCGGGCCCTCTTGAGACCCGTTGGTTGAGACGGAGGCGGCAGCGGAGGCAGGGCGTTGGGCCAGAGCTGGTCGAGACGGCAGCTGATTGGCAACAGGGCGGTGGATGGGAGTCGCTGGGATGCTCACAGAATGCGCGGGGTCGGAATTCTTGTGGATGCAGAAGACACCTCCGGTGCCACCGAACTTGTCGTTGACGGCGCCGAAGTAGACCTTCTTGATGCCGTACTGACGGAGCATCGACGCGCACATGACACAGGGCTCAACGGTGACGTACAGGATACACTCCCTTATCAGTGTCCGGTCGACGACGGGGGCAGGGTGAAGCTTCTGGCCGTAAGGGAAGATGTGGCCGTCCTCGGGGACGACGTCTCCCCACTCCTGGTCGGTGTAGGTGCGTGCGGGTGGAGGCTTGTCGGATTGTTGCTGGCTGCCCTGTCTCTTCTTCTTCTTTCCCTTAGATTTCTTTGGCCTGTCCTGCTCTGCCTTGGCCTCGGCCTCAGCCTCGGGCGTGAAGGACAGGAGAGCGGTCAGGGCCATCAGCTCCGCGTGCCGTGTACCATTCCGAGTGACGTTGGTTGCGTTCATTCCTTTCGCGATGACCCTTCCATTGTGAACGAGCACACAGCCGACAGGTGTTTCATTGGTCTTCAGGGCCAGGCGGGCCTGTAAATGTTGGATCAGCACGAGCAGGGCCCCAAGCGCCAGATCGTGGCAAGAGCAGTCTTGATCTGATGAAGAAAACGAGACAGGGATGGCGCGGGGGATGGGCTATTGCAAACTGGTGCACAGCTTTGAAACGCGGCAAACAGAGCGTGTGAAACATTTTGAAGGTGTGACAATGTGGTGCGTGTCAAGGAACCACGGGCGCGTTGGAAATAGCAGTGCCGCATCGAGCAGACAAATATGGGCGAAAGAAGAGAAGAACGACGACGTGAGACATACCATATCCAGGGCCTGGTCCATGAAGCCATGATGAACTGCTCGCTCGGCAGCCTTGGCAGGGTCCTCAGGTCCCTGCTGGTGCTCAACAGGCTGAACAGCTGATGCGAGATCGACCTGGTCATGAAGGTTCTCCTCTGCCTCCCTGGCACCCACGACGTGGTGCTTGGCGGCGTGGTCGACCCCGTTGGTGAGGTCCTGAAGGGGTGGCTTGGGCGCGACCCCGTTGGTGGGGGCAGCATCGTGCTTGGCAGGCTGAGAGGCCCTCGCCAGCGGGCCAAGAGTGGGCAGGGCGGGCTTTACGGCAGGGCGTGCACTGCCATTGGCAGCCTTGGGACCGTATGCGTGCTGAGGCCTTGGGGTGTTGGGCTGCCGCTGCATGCTGTCGTCGTCGCCTCGGTGGCCGCCTTGTTGGCCGTCACGGCTGTGGCGGGAGTCGGAGTCGGAGTCGGTGTCGGTATGGGTGTCGGTATGGGAGTCGTTGTGGTGGGCGCTGGGGGAGTCGGCGAGGGTGTTGTTTTCTCTGTCACGGTTCTGGTTGTTGTGCTGCCGAGGGTTGCGAGTAAAGATGGCCGGCAGCAGAAAGTGGAAGATGGGCTGGAAGATGGCGGCGACAAAGGCGACCACGGCGTCCAGGAACCTCGAGGCCTTTCCTCCAGGGCCATCCGAAGCAGTGAAGTTCCCACAGGTAGCTACCATCTTTGCAGGCCTTTTATGCAGAGCCCGCCAGCTTCAAACGGGCAGCCACTAGGCCGCCGCTGCTGCTTCCCTCCTGCCCTTCTCCTCCGTTCTGTCTCCCGTCCCTCCCTTCGGTGCCTGCACCTTCTGACAGGCTTGACACGGGTCAGGGTGTTGTTGACCCCAGGGACCCAGGCGCCCAAGGGATGATGAGCCCCTTCCTCGCCGCGTCTGTCTCCCTGGACCTTTGGCCTCAGCCAGTGCCAGGCCCTGCTCCTTACTGTCTCTCTTTTTCTCTTGTCCTCTTTCTGTCTCTCTTCCTCTTGTCACCCTCAAAGCGGAGTGCACGCACAACAAACACACACAACACAAGCGTGAGCCCTCACAATAAGACTTTCAGTGACTGGGGACAAGGGGCATATGGTTTCTCATTGTGGTGGCAGGTCTGCAGGGAATGGAAAGGCCTGATAAATTGACGACCATGAGGAATATCACAAGTGTGACAACAAGAGAGAAGAAGCCGCGGTTGGCAGGCTTCAAACAAGGCCAGTCAGGGTTGAAATTTTGGAGAGCCTCCCCAAACGGGGTGGAAAGTATGCCTAGGTGCATGGAATCCACCTTGGGCTGCATATCCTCTCAGGGCTGCATAGATACGTGGGTCAACTGGTACGTCAACAGGGTGGGGCCAGCTACGTGGGGCCATGTACTGAGCCAGGTCAACTGGTACACTACAGATGTACCGTTGGCGGTGGGGCGCGATCTTCCAACCCGGCGGGCGAACCACACAACGAACTGTGAGACAACAGACAACAGCAAACACGTTCATCCCCTTGGTCACTTCCACTTGAGACGACAGGTACGTACTGTAGTATTGCTGGCCCATCATTATTCTTTGCGACCAATGTCGACGCGTTGCCGTGGCTGTGGCCGTGGCCGTGGGCCCAGCCTGGCAGCCTGGCAGCCTGGCAGATTCGGACCTGGTAAGGCTGGGCAGGGCCTTGGAAGTGGAAATGGGAGACCGACCCACCAAAGGCGCAAAGCGCTCATACTAGACGGAGAAATCGAACGAGCAGCCTCCTTGCAAACTCCAAATCGGAAACTATATGATCTCGTCCATTCTTAAAAAATCACCTTTGCCTTGGGGAGTCCCTTTGAACATGTCTGCCCTCATAGGCTGAACCAAATGGGCTCGACACCTCCGTAACCACATGAAAGGTGTCGCAACATCAAAGACCATGTTTGTCTATGACTTCAACCTCGGGTATGATCTCATCACCTTGAGACACTTCACAAAGGGCCACGGCCGTTTTAAAAAGATCCGCTTCAGAATGGACAGGGGGAGTAGCCATGGTCAGTGTTTGCCCTTTCTCTCTGGTGGCTCGACTGGGATTCTAGACTACGCAGTCGACTCTGGTCCATGGGGAGAGATGTCGTCCTGGGAAGCAGGTACGGGGCAGGCCAGATTTATTTATACAACAAACCTACGGGAAAATGGGGACATGCCCACCTGTCAAGGGGATCTGCAAATAAAGTGGGCGTGTATTGGGTTTTATGTTTATTTTGTTTAGGTTTTAAGCTAAAAGCCAAAAATCTGAAAGCTATTTATTATAGCAATATTTATTAATTTATATATTAATATTTTTTTAATAATCTGCTCTTTTTAAATAGCTATATTTTTCTTACTAATATAAATTTTATTTATTTATTATTAAAATTGCTATTTAAGTTTTATTT
>LJJS01001332.1:13511-55801 GCA_001447215.1 Diaporthe aspalathi
CCCTTTAATCTCTCGGTTTAAAGGACTCGGAACCCCTTGATCATTACAACTAGGCATTTTTTATTAAGTAAGCAGCTGTATAGTTTGGGCTGCTTTTATTATATAGTTATATTAACCTGTTATTTGTTTTTGGGGACGGGTTTTTATTATTGTTTTTTTAGTTGGCGGCAATTTCTGGTAAAGTATTTAGGCTTGTTGTAATTATAACATTTCTGGCTATTAAGTTGTTATTACGCTGTGTTAAATTTTATAAGTTTTATATAAATATTATATACAGTGCTTTGCTAATGCTATTATAAGTTAGTATAAAAGTTCCTTTTACTTTAGTATTATTTTTTAATATTAAGTTAATAGTAAAGCTTTTAATTATTATTTTTATTATTATTTAAATAAGCAGTTATTAATATATATAATTATAATAATATACTTTATTAATTTATTAAGTTTATTAGCTTTAAAAAGTTTATTTTTAATATTCTTTTGAAGTCCTTTATAAAATTGGCTTATAAGGGCTTTTTTTCTTTAACTGATATAAGTAGTAAGTTGCTTAAAGTGAGCTGTATATTTAGGCTGATTTTCGCTGAAGTTGTATAAGTTGTTATTTTGGAGTTTGTTTTTTATTTAAGTTTTTAAAAGAATTTTTAAAAGCTTGCTTAAAGTTGTTATACTTTTTAAAAATAGTTTTAATATCATTATTCTAATTTTACTTATTATTTTTTAAATAGTTTTTAAAAGTAAATTTAAATTAATTGTTAACGAGATGAATTTGTGTGACGTATTTTACAAGCGTAATTGCTGTTAATAAAAAAGTTATTAATAAAGCAATTTAAAGCAAAATATAAGCTCTTAATTACAGCATATTTATAAATAAATAAATAAATAAATAAAACAAATTAACTAAATTATAAACCAATGTCTTTAATACTATATTAACCAGTTATAAAATAATTAAATTAAATTACTACTATTAGCACAGTTTTCTTACAACAGCACAACTACAAGCACAACTAAATAATTACCTTTTTTGCACTTTACAAATATAAACCTCAAATACATTACAAATTATTGCTAAATATTACACTAGTAAAATCAGCAAAACAAAAAACAATGTAAATTAAATAAATTTAAAAAAGTATTTAAGCAAAAAATTTCTTTTATAAAAAAATAAATAATAAAATATGCAAATTAAGAAAATTAAAAACCTATTTTTTTTAAAAAAAAATAAAGTTTACCTTTTTTGCTAAAATATTAAAATTAAGCAATTTAATAATAAGCTTAATTATAAAACAATTAGCCCTTTTAAAGTTTTATAAAAACGGTTAAATATTAATTATAAACTTTTATTATTTAAACAGATAAAATAAAATAATAATTTTTATATTTTTTTAAACTAATGTTTAAAAATATAAAATTTAAAATCTAAATTAAAACTATTAAGAAATATAATAAAAAGTATAAATTAAACAACATTATAAATTTAAAATAATATTAAAAAATAATAAAGTATTTTATTAAATAAAAAAGCTATAACTTAAACAAAAACATATAAAAACAAAAAAAAACCTAATATACTGCAAATAGCTTTTAAAGGATTTTAAAGCCCAAAACTTAGCCCTAGCTAAAACAACTAACAGCTAATAAAAACAACCAAAAAAAACTAATAAGCTTAATAAATAATTCAAAACCTTTAATTAATTAATTGCTTAACTAATTAAAAAGTTTACTAAGTAAGCATTTAATTAATTAAACGCTTTAGTAATTAACTTGTTTTACTAATTAAAGCGCTTAACTAATTAAAGCCCGCATATAAAAAGTCTATTAATTAACTATTTAATCAGTTAATCTATTTATTAATTAACTACTTAATTAATAAATCACTTAACTAATTAATTAGCATAATAAGCATATACAAAAAATAAACAAAAAACTAACACTATAATTTACCTCGCTTTTAATAAACAGCTGCACTACAAAATCATATACTCAAGCCCTATCAAACAAGCTACCTATAAGCATATTTCCTTTATCACTAACCTTTAAAATTTTCTTTTATTTAACATTTATTTCCATTATAAAACTTTAATTAAAAACCCTTACTTTGCCTTTAAAACGCAATTATACCTTTTATGCTACTATTTTACTAACCTTATTTGTAAAGCTCTAACGCACAACTTTAGCAAATTGCTTAACAATCTATATACGCTTAGCTTTAGCTTTTTCCCTTTTTATATAATCCAACTTTTTTACATTATTAATATTATAATATATAATATATATTATTTTATTATATTATATCTTTTTTTATTTATATAAATAAAAAACCCTTTCTTTAGCAGCTAATAATTTATTCTCCAACTTTTAATATTACTTTATAATATTACAAAGTTTAGCAAAACCTATACTTTATATATTATAACAAAAACAACTTAAATAAATATATTTAGCGTAACAATTAAAATTTTATAGCAAAACCGAATAAAAAATAATACTATAACTTTTATAAAAAACATAAAAAAGTATAAAAACAGTATTTTAAAAAATAATTAATAAAAAAAATTTAATTTCCAGTTTTTTTAAACTTTAAACTTTAAACTTTAATAACTTTAAACAATATAACAAATTAAAAAAATATAAACCAAAATACAATAAGCAAAAGTAATTTATAAAACACTTTTAAAAATAAGAAAAGCAAAATGAAAAATAATATTATAAGCTAACGCAATAGCACCTTAAAAACCCGTTTTTAATAACCCTAACAAGTAAAATTAAATGCTATAATACAACTCAGCAGGCATTTAATAACAAAATCCACATTTTATATTAAAAACAAAGTTAAAATTTAAAACTTACTTAGCTAAAATAAATATATTAAATGTAAATTATTTAATATATTTTATTTTTAAAATTAATATATTAAATATTTATTAAGTTATTTAATATAATTATTATTATAATAAATAGCTTTTATAAAATAAACTCTTTAATCATTAATTTAAATATTTAATTTTATAACTAAATAGCTTTACAGCTAATAATTATACTTTTAAAAACTTATAATATTTATTAGTTAAATATCGCCTTTATGCCGCTTTGCTATTATAAACCCTACCGGTTACCTATTAAACCCTACAAAGGTTTCGTGTGATTGTTACAAAAATCTTTATAATAAGCTATAAAAGCTTAAAAAATTAAAATTATAAAAGAAATTAAGCTAATTTTTTAAGAATTTATAGCTTATTTATAAAAAATCAAAAAAGTAAAAAAGAATCTTTAAAAATTTATTTTTTAAAAATACTATAAATATATTAAATTATTTTTATCTATATCTAAAACCAAATTACTTAAATATGAGAAATAAAATTATAAAATGCTTTTTAAAAAAAGAATATTTAAGTTTTTTAAAATATATAAATTTAATAAAATATAATTTAAAACATTTATAAAATATTTGCTTTTGTTATATTAAAAAAAATAAAAAATTATAATTTTATATAAATTAATAATAGTTTAATAATATTATTATAAAAACTCTTTACTAGTTTTCTTTAATTAAAGAAATATAATAATTTATAGCTTTAAACTTTAAAAATACTTATAACTTTATTTAAATAAAGGAAAAGTAGAAAATAGCGTTTTAAATATATTATAAATATTTTAAAGTATTAATATTTTTTTTAAATTTATTAATATATTAGTAATATTTTAAATTATAATTAAATATATTTTAAAAGAATATTTAAATATTTTTATTATTATTTATTTTAATAATAGTTTTACTTATTTTAAAACACTAAAAGAATATAATATATATATATATATAAAGTCCTATAAGCCTTTTAAAATATAAAACTTTTAATTAAATTAAAAAAAAGTAAGTTTTACATTTTAAAAATAAACTACTTTAAATATATAATTTAATTTATTAAAACTTTTATATAAAAATTAAAAGTTAAAGTAATTAAAAATTAGCTTACATTAATTAATATTAAAAAAATTAAATTCTCTTTAAATATATTAACGTTGATAAGTTTTATTAAATCAATAATAAATTTAATTAAATTAAAAAAATATAAAACGTTTTTAATATAATAATTTAAAACATTTAAAAAACATTAATATTAATTAAAGTAAACTTTAATAAAGTTTATAAAATTAAAATAAATATTTCAAACTTTATAATAAAAAAGTAACTTAATTAATATAATAATTTAAAAAAGTATATTTTATTATATTTTTTTAAAAAGTTTAATAAATTGAAAATTAATTATTTTATATATAATTAAAAACTTATAATAATAATTAAAAAATGTGAGAAATAGTAATATTATTCTATAAAAGTTAAATATCAAGTGCAGGTTTATATTAATTATAAAAACCTGATATATTTTATAATAATTAAAGAATTTAATAAATATTAAATTAAATAAATAAAGTTTTATTTATAATTTAACTTTAAAATTACTTATTATAAAAGATTTAAAAACAAATAAGCTAATATATTTAGGAGGCAAATAAATTATTTTAAAAACGTTTTTTTAAAAAATATAAAATATTTTTAAAATTAATATAGAAGGCAACCTTTTATAAAACTTTTAACAATTAGCAATAATATTTTAAATAAAACTTAATTTTAAATAAAAAACAAATATATTTAATAAAATTAAAAAAATACTTTATTAAAAAATAAACTTTTTATATTTATAAAATATTAATATATATTTATGAAAAAATGATAATAATATTTAAATAAATATAATAATATTAAAAAAAATTTAAAATAAAAAGCCAATTTAAATAATTATTTAAAATTATAATATATATTACAAAAATAATACTATATAATATAAAATTAATAATTAACTATAATTTTTATTAATATTTAATGAATTATAATAATTTATCAACTTAAATTTTATTACTAAGCTATCAGTTTTAAAAAGATTTGCAATAAAAGTTAAATATAATAATATATTAATTTTTTAATATATAAAAAAGTAAGTAATATAAATAAATTTATATATATTTTTTACAAATAATTATTAATAAAATAATTTAATATTAAATTAAACTTTTTTATAACTTTTTATTTTTAAATAAATAAATAAATTAAATAATTTAATTTAGTTTTAAAATAATACTTATATAGCTATATAAACTACAATTAAAATAATTAAAACACATTATTAATTATATTATAATTTATTGATAATAATATAAATATAAAAATAATAAAAATATTATTTTTTATATTACTTATAATTATCAACTAAAAGCTTATGAAAAACTAATTTTTAATAAAACAATATAATTAGCTATAAAAAAGGCAATTAAAATTTAAAACTTTTAAAAAAAGCTTTAATAAAAACTATTTTTTATATTAAAATAAATCATAATCTATATTAATAAAAAAAGTTAAAACAATTAGTTTTTTTTTTAAAAAAAACATTAAAACTAAATAATTTAATAATAAATTTAATTATAAAAAATTTAAATTATTTAAAATTAAAAAGACTTTTAAATATTAATTTTAAACTTTTATTATTTAAAAAATATATAAATTTATTTAAATCTTTATATATTATTTTTAAAATTAATATTAATTAATATATAGCTAAGAATATAAATTAAATTTAAAAATAACAAAAAGAAATAGAAAATTAAAGTAATTTTAAATTTTAAAATATATAATATAAATATTAAATATTTAATTAAATAAAAAGTCTATAATAATAAAAATAATATATAAAAACTATTTAAAATTTTAATAAACTGCTAGCAAGCACTTTATTAATATTTTTAAAAAAAAACTTAATTAATTTATAATAGCATTTTCTATATTAATAAAATTTTAATTAAAAGCTTTAAATATTTTTAAACCTGCTATATTAGCAAAATCTGTAATAATTACCTTTTAAATAACTTTAATAATACAAAAACATTGTTTCTCTATTAAACCCTTATTTATAAGCCTTATTATTTTTTTAAAAAAAAGTATTTTTATTTTTTTAATTAAAATAAATAAGCCAATAATTTATTAAAATAAACTTAAGTTTTTATTAAATATTGTTTTTAATTTTTAATTATTAATATAAAATAATTTATTAATAATTTGCAGTATTAAAAATATATTAATAAAAAGACATTAAAATATACAATATATTATAAAAGTAATTTTGTTTTATATATTAAAAATAGCTTTTTATTAAATCCACTATTATAGAAACTAAATTCTTTTTTAAATATAATAAATAAAATATAACTTTATAATTATAATATTTAATAAAAATAAAATAAAAAACTTTATAAAAAACTTTTTTATATAAAACCTTTAAACTTTATAAAATATAATAATAATTAAAAAATAATATATAAATAAAACAAAATAATTAAAAAAACTTATAAAAATAAAAAATAAACTTTTAAAAATAAAAGTAAAATAAAAAAAGAAATAATATTATAATTATAATAAAAATAAAAATAAAAATTAGTTTAATAAAAAAACAACCTTATTTAACTAATACACTAACTAAGCAAACAATATAAAAGCATTTAGCCTCCTTTATATAACTTAATTTTAAAGTTAAAAATAAAAATAAAATTATTAATATTTATTAAACTTTAAAAAAAATATTAAGTTTTAATAAACTATAATAAGCTTAGTTAAACAAATAAATATATATAAATATATTTATTATTAAATAGCTAAATAATATAAATAGCTTTTTAGCAGTTAATTTAAATACTTATTTATAAATAACTTTTACCAGCTAGTAATTATTATTAGTTTATAATATTACTTAACTCTTACCGCTTAATTATATATTTTAAATATGAACCCTAATTAGCAGATTTAAAAAACTTAAAAAACTTTAATTATTATATTAATTTATATAAAAGTTTTTTTAATATATTAATATATATTATAATTACAAATATATTTAATTTACTAATTATAAAATTAATTTTATTAAAATTAAATAATTCTTTTAATGTTATTTTTAATTATTAATACTTTTTATTATATTAAAATGCTAATAAAAACTTTTAAATATTTTAATTAAATATATATTATATAAATAGTTATGTTTTAATTAATTTAAATTTAAAATAATTAATATATATTTTGTTATAAATTAAATAAGTATTATTTATATTAATAATATATTATAAATATTTAATTTATTTAGTTAATTTAAATAAACTTAATATTTAAAATAATTTATTTTTTTATTAATATTAACATTATAATTAATACATTATAATATTTTAAAGTTTTAATTAGAAAATAATTATAAATTATTATATTTAATATTAAAAATAATATATTATAAAATTAATTATCTTTTAATTTATAATTATTTTTAATTTTATTAAAATAATAATTATTATTTTAGCTTAATGAAAAAACTTAAAAATTTATAAATAATTTATAAAAAGCAAGCAGCTTTTTAAACTCTCTTTAATATTAAGCTTTTTTTTAAAAGAAAGAAAGTGAGAGGGAGGAAGATGGGTGGGAGGGATCCTTAGAAGTACTAATGGCTATCGGTGGATTGGCTGCAGGGCAACAATCTGGCAGCTCGGTTGCATGGTGGGTTGCTTTTCGTCATTCCGGCAACTATTCAAGATCATCCTCAAACATACGTTCACGGGCTGTGGGTGATTAATGGTGGTGGTGGCAGTGATCAACAGAGGAGCCAGGTGCATTGGAAGCAGCATAGGTACCAATTGCAGTGTTAGCTTTGTGGAAAGTGTGCATGTCAGCCATTATCAGCCATTGGCGGCATCTCGGACGGTACGCCACAGCTTCCTGAAAGCATCCCAAGTCTCCTGAGCCTTCCCCATGTCCATGAAGAAACCCCAGCCCTGGCCGACATCTGTCATTGTGGAGAGGAGCTGACCCTGGAGCAACTCGCACTCTGCGATAGTTGCCAGGTCGAAGACGGCATTCTCTGGGCTGCTGCGATTCAAGATGAAGGCGCATGCACGGGGCACGAGGCGGCCGGTGGCAGATACTTGGTGCTCCTGGTTGCAAACAAAGAAGGGACCCTTGACGCCGGTCTCCTCCCAGCCACCCGAGTCTATGTTCCATGTGAAGAGTGTGGCGTTGTGGGCCATGGCGGTGTAGTCGAGGATGGTGGGGACGTAGCGCTTGAGGACGGTGAGGTTGATCTCGTCGATGGTGTGCTCCCTCTGGTTCTGGCTGAGGTTCTGGGCCTGGGAGGCGAGGGGCTGTGGTGGAATGGCTGGTTGCGGGCAAGCAGCAGCAGCAGCAGCTGCATCGGGATGGAGGGCGTCAGACTCGTAGTCGATGGGGGCGGACGGGGCATTGTTGTTGTTCGGACGACCGCCAGCTCCGGCGGCTGGATGGCTCCGCTGCTTTTGTGGTCTGCGGGGGGTCGAGGGGCCCATGTCTGTGGATGTGAGGGAGGGGTGTAGTGTTGTCTGTTTCTGTTGTCTGTGGTGGGTGTATCGCAAGATGGGCGCCACCGGCTTGAGTTGCCGGTGGTGAAGGTCGAGGGTCGCGTGCAATGTCGAATGATTGATTGGCTGGCTGGCTGGCTGGCTGACTGACTGACTGACTGACTGATTGACTGACTGACTATATGCGGTTATTTCTTGGGGCCCCGACGGGTTCGAGCTTGTCGACGGTGGACGCTGGGCTGGATGGATACGATATGGATGGAGGTTATATGTGTGTGCTGTCTTCGCTGCGGCGCGAGCTGTAGCAAATGCGGGTTTGTTGGTGGGGGTGTGTTATTTGGAGCAAGCGAGGAAACATGGATAGGGGACATATGGAGTAGGCAACGCGGGGCAGCTATGCTATCTTATGGCCGCCGAGGCCCGCCCTTTTCTGGGACTGACGTCCACTTCTCTCGTCCCACGACTCGTCTCCGGACTCGAATATCCATCAGTCAGTCTGTCACTCTGTCCAAGACTTCAACATTTGCCCCGTCTGTCTTGGTCTTGCAAACCCGTCCTGTGGCTGGTGCCCTGTGCCCTCCTCCTCGCCAACGATGCCCTAGCCTTAAGCAGGCTGTCTCCTCGTCCTCCTCGTCCTCCTCGCCCTCACACCTCCTCGCCGCCGTCCCGCACTCCACCCCGCCGACATGTCCTCCGCATCAGCCGGCCACGGGCACAGCAGGTCCGAAGTCACCAACCCTGTCGACCTCGTGCTGTCCACCCCCCAGTCCTTGAGCCGCGCCGTCTATGCCCGCCGCGCCGAGTACACCAGGCCACGTCGCATAACGCTCAAGGTCGGCTCGTGGAACGTCGCCGCCTGCCCTGGCACCGACAAGGACCTGGCATCCTGGTTCATCCACGGCGACGGCATCGACGCCAACTTGGCCTCCCCTGGCCTCCCTCACAGCCCCGCCCTGGAGACTCCAGACTCGGAAGCCACCGCGCAACAGTCCTCCCCAAGCCCCACCCGCGTCTTGGGAGGCGACAAGATTGACCTCTACGTCCTGGGCCTGCAGGAGGTCGTAACTCTGAACCCCGTCACCCAGTATGTATACTCGGACGCCAACCCCACCGACAAGTGGCGCCTGGCCCTCGAGGCTGCCCTCCCCAAGGGCTACCAGTTCGTCGGCTCCGAGCATATGTCCGGGCTCCTCCTTCTGATGTACGCCTCTCCCGCCTTGGCCCCTTGTATTGCCAACATCAGCACCAAAGTCGTCGGCACCGGCGTTGGCGGTTGGTTTGGGAACAAAGGCGCCACCGCAGCCCGCATCGTGCTCGGCGAGACCACCAGAATCGTCTTTGTCAACTCGCACCTGTCCAGTGGCAATGACCCTGCCACCGTCGAACGCCGCTGCTGGGACGCCAGGACCATCCTGGAAAGGACCCGTTTCGACCCTGTTATCATCCCCGGGAGCGACGAGCAAGAAGACGACGACGATAGGATCGGGAACGAGGACTTTGCCTTCTGGTTCGGTGACTTGAATTTCAGGCTCGATGGCATACCGGGCGATGATATTCGGCGTTTACTGACCCTCCACTCCAAGGGCGAGTATGGCCTGGGCGGCGCCAAATCACGCGACTTGGACGGCGACGAGGTGATCGTTGTGGCGAGGACTTCCGACAGCAGCGACGAGCAGACAGATGATGCGTCCGGCAGGACCCGCTCCACCGAGCGAAGCAGTGACGACGAGTCGCTGTCCCTGCCCGACCCGGATGACTTTGATCCGGACCCTCACGAGGACCCCGAATCCCTCCAGGCGACACTAGACTCGTTGCTGCCACATGACCAACTCCTACGCGTGAGGAAGGAGGGCAAGATATTCCACGATGGGTGGCACGAGGGCCCAATCACCTTCCTGCCATCCTACAAGTACGACGTCGGAACGGTCGGCTTTTTTGATTCCAGCGAGAAGAGAAGAGCCCCCAGCTGGTGCGATCGCATCCTGTACCGGACCAAGAGGGACAAGGAAGAGCACGAGCGGAAGCTCAAGGAGGAGAGGGAAGCGCGCAAACGGGATGACGAGATGACCTCCCGCGGTATTGATCGTGCCGGGGACGACGACGAGGTCCTGTTTGACTACGATCCGGAGAGCGACGGTGACCCGGCGCCTGCAGGGAAGCCTGGCCTGGACTATGACGAGTATGATGATGCCGGTGAAGCCGCGGGCGCCGATGCGGTGGTGGCGGATGCCCTGGACCGGGTCAGACTGAACCTTTACACTTCCCACCAGCGAATAACATCATCCGACCACAAGCCCCTCGTGGCTGTCTTTGAGCTCGAGTTTGACGCAGTCATCCCAGAACTAAAGGCCGACGTCTACGCTCAGGTCGCCCGGGAGCTAGACCGCGCCGAGAACGAAGGCCGGCCATCCATCACCATTGTCAGGGAAGGACAGGAATCCGGCCATGACCTGGTCGATTTCGGTCAGGTGAGCTTCATGCAGAGGGAAGCCGCCTACTTCACGATTGCAAACACCGGAGGGGTCCCGGCCACCGTCGCCTTCGTTGAGAGGCCAAGTGGCGCAGGCACCGAGGGCGGCGGGTTGGTTCTGGCCCATTGGCTCACGGCCTCGCTCGACCAGACAGTGTCGGGCGACGATTCCAACGGCGGCAGCCCCAAGGATGCTGGGAAGGAAGTGACCCTGGAGCCAGGCGAGACCGTGAATGCCACGCTGGGGCTGCGTATCGACAAGGTGTCACAGGCCAGGGCGCTCAATCAGGGCCGAGAGAAGCTGGAGGAGGTGGTCGTGCTCCGGGTGACGCAAGGCAGAGACCACTTCTTGCCAGCCCGGGCTGCCTGGGCGCCTACTTGCGTTGGCAGGTCAATCGACGAACTCATACGGGTCCCCGACGGCGGTGTCCGGGCACTCGCCACGTCCCTGGCTTGCGGGGGAGCTGGTGCAGGCCCGGGCGGCATCCCCTCCACCCTCGATGTGCATCGATCCGCACCCAAGGAGCTGTTCAAGCTGGTCGATGCCGTCGAGATGCTGACGGACCGGGCACTGGCAGAGGAGGAGATGCTCGGGTCGTACAGTGTGCCCAGGGACAAGCCGGGGTGGCCTTTCGAGGACTTTGTCGCGCGGCCTCACGCGGGCCTCGTCTCCAGGGTCATTGAAGCGCTGGACAACGATCAGCCGATCGGCGACGCATTTCCTCCCGAGGCGGACCCCTGCCAGCGCTTGGAGGCCGTGGCAAAAGCCTTGCTTCTGTTCCTTCAGGGCCTGACGGACGGCATCTTGAACGAGTCCCTGTGGGCCAAGGTCGAACAAGCGCCCATCCGGGCCCTCGGCCAGGGCCAGGCTGCAAAAGGCACAGCCCAAGATTCGACAGAAGACGACAAGTCGGCCATCCTCGACATCCTGATGACGGCACCCAACCACAACATCTGCTTCGTGTTCTTGACCACCACTCTCGCCAAGGTCATTGGTGAACTGGCGCCGCTGAAGAAGAGCGAGGTGGATGCACTCAATGCTGTTGGTCCAAGCCGGCAGACAGGCGGCGGCGGCGGCAGCATTGGTGCCATCGGAGGGGCGTTGAGCCGCAGGTCGATGAGCATCCGGCGCAGTGTGACGGGCGGGGGCTCGTCGGTGGATGGGATAACGGCGACAACACCGGTGGTGGAGGCTGTTGCGTCGTTGGAAAGACGGAAGGCCAGAGAGCTCAGGGTGGCACAGATCTTTGGGGGTGTTGTCTGTCGGGCGGAAACGCCAGCAAGGGAGAAGGAACGCAGGGCGCTGGAGGAGAAGCAAAAGACCGTGGTGGAGCTGTTCCTGCGCAGGAGGGAGGGCCACTAGATGATGACTCGGATGGGTGGTTTGCTGCTGCATGAGCGGACACACTGTCGCTGGTATGGTGGAGGTCCACAAGGATGTTATTTTCCTTGTGGATGTTATTTTCCCTACGTATATATTTGAATGAATGCAAGTCGATACCCCTTGATCAAAGCAGCCAAGGGCAGCTCGCCCTGGTGTCGGTCAGCCTAAGCCAGGAGGATCCACGGCCTTTGCAGCCTGCATGGTATGTATGTATGTATGTATATATACGATCTAACCGCCGAAACAACACGCTGCGTCACAACATCCAACATCGTGTCACTGCCTCTGCCTTGTCTTCCTGCCATGAACAGGCACATACTCACCAGGTCACTGGTTGTTGACTGACTGCTTGAGTGGCCGTCTAAAGTGCTGATTATCGATCACTGGCCGTTCAAACGGGCCCCTCTACATGGAACAGGTGCCCGTCACACGCAATAACGTGTCTCCGGTCTCGTGACAGCATCAAGAGGGAGGCAGCACCGTCCAAAGACATGGACAGGAAGGCACGCACGTGGACAGCACCTTCACCGCAGCACACAGAACCGTCGCTGTTCGGCCGATTACTTGAAGCACCCAGCAGCCTGCAACAGGCTCCATCACAACCTTGGAAGTCTCTGGATCACATTCTACAGTCAGTCATACTTCGGGACCTGGGCCGGCCCGGAACCCTCCAGTCACCATCCCAGATCTTGTCCATTCACCTCGTCCCTCCTCCTTACCTCAGAAAATTCCCCCGGTCATCTACATGCTGTTTGTCACATGCATCAGGAACCACTCATCACCTGCAAGCCACCCACTCTCGTCCGCTCTCAATTGCCCAGCTTGAAGAAGCACCTTTCTTCACGCCCAGCGAAGCTTCAGTCCCGATTTGCTCTGTTGCATTCCCCCCCCCCAACCACTCCTCACCCTTCTGTTCTGCAGTCAACGACACTGGGTATCCCCACCAGAGCAGAGGACCATAGCCAAGGCAAGGAAAGGCAGTGTGCAGCGCACCCCAGCACAGGACAGCACAGGACAGCACAGCTCACCTGGACCAGCATCGCTGCCTAAGGCGCAGCCGGGGCAGCCAGAGGGGCAGTGACCCTGCTGCTGCTGAGCACCACTCGGTCTTCTCTCTATCCCCTCTACTCCAAACGCTGTTTCCGAACTCCATCGCCATCTCTCCCTCAGACCAGCCGTATCGAATGCTCCGAGATAAGATGTACGTTCCTCTCCAGGTCGAGGCTCGATTCTGGTTCGGGCCTCGCACCGAACTTGACAGCAGGCTCGGCCCTTCCCCTTCAATCCTGGCACTCAAAATCGTGCGAGAAACGAACAAAAAGCACCTGAGATTCATTGCCCAGCACGAGAAGAAACTGCTGCAGCGTATCGAACCCGAGGATGCCTGCCACGTCTACATGCAGTTCGGTCTCAGCCCTCCTGATCCAACCAAGGACCAGAACTCCGCCGACTCCAACGAAGTGGACATCGAACAATACCGTCTAGGTGACCTCGAGCCCATCACCGTGGTCGGTATTCGCAGCCATCATCATCCTGTTGCCCAAGTTAGGGCCCATGCATTAGCGACCTGGCAGACCATGAAGAACGACTACTACAAAAACCAGCAGCAGGCGGCAGATTCAGGCTCCTCAAGCTGGGTCGTGCAAAACGACAATGCATTCTCAGAGCTAGGGGTCTGGTCAGCCAACGAGGAGGGCTTCGGTGCTGAAGGTTCAGCCGAGTCATCCTCTTCTTCCTCTTCGGTCTCGGGCTGCACCAATGAATGCAACCATGACCACAATGATGACGGAGACGCCGGGGAAGACTCGTGGAACCCACATTACAGTAGCTGGTCCGACGATGAAGTCCGGGCTGATCCGCTCAACGAGGAGCATTTGAAAACGATTTTGGAACGACCTGGGGATGATCACTGGCCCACTGAGCTTCCCACTCCGCCTCCTTCCGATGCAGCCAGCAGTTTGCCCTCGCCTTGGCTGCCATGGAGCTCTGTGGCGCCCACCACTACTAGTTCTAAGCAAGTCTCATCCAATGACTCCTCGGACACGGATAACTCACGCCTCCGAGCCAGGGACGAGCTTTCCCAGGTTTTGGGCGACAGGAAGATCATGGAGGCCTTCCTCAGGAGGATTGTGAAGCGAATTAAGGAGTCGTACATGACGAAATCCGAAAAGGAAACAGAAAAGGCATTTGACAGCGACAAGTACCAGGGCACCGACCGAAAAGGCCAGAATACTCGACGTGAGGGCAGGGCAGACCCACGGCGCACTCTGCGATTCCGCTGCGGACCCACGATCTCGCCGGAGCAGGCCGAGCACCACGTGCTGGAGGCGAGGTGCAAGGAGCACTTCAAAGCACACTTTCAGATGACCCACCATTACGAGGATGCCGCAGGCACGGTACATACTGAGCCAATTGCGACCGAGGGCCTACCGCCCGAGAACAGGGTCGAGTGGACCAGGGTGCACAGGAAGAAGCGGTTCATCTTCTGATGATTGGGGCCTTGTGTTCGCTGATCATGTGTAGTAGGGAGTGGATTGAGAGGCCTTGTGAGCGCCATGGTCAGTCCCTAGTCGACGAGATGGGTTGGTCTAGTTGACGACAGGTGTCTTGGAAATTGGTTGCAGAAGCGGTTGGCAGCATCAGACGGGCTCCAGGGCTAACAACCCCAGACCATGGGGCACTGGCATGCCCCGGACAGTACTTGAATTTCTACAAAAATGTGGAGGTTTGTTGAGCTATGGTGCATTACTAGCTCTGTGTCTGTTGCTCGCCATCCCTCGGAGGCACCAGTCTCGAGATTTGAAGGGTGGACCAAGGGTTGTGCGGTCCCTGAGGACATCGACTGATAATGCTCGAGGCACAGTCGTCGATTGAGGTCCAGGTGGTCTATTCTTGCAGAGAAATAGAATTTCTTCATGAAAATCGTCGCCTTTCTGGTTTGCCACCCCCCCCCCCGGAGAACCCATGCTGGCGACCTAGACATCAAGTACCGGGCCTTGGACGCCGTAGATGGGGTCTTTGTCGAACCATGGCAAGCTACCTATGCCATCTACCAGCTTCTCCTCTCCCTCACTCCCGTAGCACATATCCCAGCCGCATCCTTTCGGGTACGAGCCGACCATCTCAAACTTTGAGCCGGCACTAGTGTCGTCCAGTAGTCGATGGGCCATCCCAGCAGGCAAGACGAGGACGTCTCCGGCCTGGACGACGGGCTCCACTCTGCCGGGGTTTTCTTCTCCTCCGAAACACAGCCTCGCGCTTCCGGAACAGACGCAGAGCACTTCGTGCGTGTTGCTGTGGAAGTGGCTGGTAGCGTACATGGAGTAGCGCCACTGGGGCACGACGACCCCTACTGAGGTGAGGTGGGACTCTATCGCCGAGGCGGATGGGTTGGCGAACACAGCGTGGTAGATGAGGAGTGGCTTTTGCAGGACGGAACTGTTTGGCAGGCGGCCGTGCGAGGGGACCAGGTGCTTGCTCACGCGCAGCGTGGACAGGGCGGCGGGCGCCGTGGTTGAGGGCATCGTGACTCTGGTTGGTTTTGAGGTCTAGCGTGAGGGGGTGGGCGAGTCCCGAATGTGTCGTGCTGTGAGATATCTGGCTAAACTACATGCCATACAAAGTCGGAGGGGAACGTCCAGCATTGCATGTATTTACGTCATACCTGACGCACGAACCTGTATGATCGGTCCATGGGCTTTGTCTACCGTGCGAGCTGTCATTGATATGCAGATATGAGTGCTGGCTAGGTACTTATACAGAGTATCCCCGTTCTCACAAAAAAATCCCTTGGTGCTTGACAGCATGCTACCGTCGTTCCTTGCCTCTGGGCCGTGGCGATCCCGGGCGAGCCTCGCCATGAGAGGCAGGCGATCCAAGTCTCCAGGACATGGATAAGTAGGTACGCACGCTCACATGGGCGTTTTGTTGCAGCCGCAATACCAACATATAGAGCTCGTACTGGTTATCGCGTCACGCTCATTTATCTGTGAGTTATCACAGCACAGGAGCCGTCAGTGGTGTCAGCTTCATCCGCCCATCCGTCCCGTTTGCATTATCATAGCACTATCTTCTCGCGGATTTGGCACCAATCCAACTAGAATCAAAATTGTTTCATCATGCGCAAGCCAGGTTCACTGATATGTCAACCAGGTACCTGCAATACGATATGATGAAGTTGATGGAAGGAGAAGGTTGATGTGGCTGTTGAGCTGCGATGCCACTATATGAGGGGCCAGAGCCACGCTCAGGGACGGGTCCATCCATTTTAAATGTAGCTTCAGGGACCCTATTCTTCTAGACACCCATAAGTTATGGATTGCCTAAGAACTTGTGGATATTACTCAAAGTTTTCGGCGCCAACACCGCCAAACATTCACCAACCTGATGCATATTCAGCCCTGGTGAGACCCGATGGTATATTCTGGGCCGAAGATTCGGTCTGCCGGGAGACTGCTCGTACCGTTCTCGGGTGACTCGCCCTTTGCGCTTGATGCGGATGCCCTCAATAACGCAAGTCGGTGGCAGGAGCATGGGCGGCAGCCGCGAGTGTAATAAGGCCTCATGTATCTCAAGCAGCCCCGGTGCACACCTATGTCTCCCATAAGAATTGTAGGACAAGTCATGTGCTATTGTTCGAGTCAGGCCTTGCACTCTTATGAGTGATCTCGAGCTTCTGGGGTGGGTACTTAACTACTAGTGGGAATAACCATACCAAATCACCACCATCATGTCCTTTTTGAAGTTACCTAAGTAACCACCTAGTCTGTGAGTTACGGGCCGGCGCTACTCGATATTTTTTTATTTTTTTATAATATAGAGTGTTGCTTGTGTTTGATCATGGAACTGGCAGGCCGGTTAGGAAAATGCACCGTCTCACAAGTATTTATATGCGGTATTAGAATGTGACCTGGAGCAGGCTGATTACACGGTATCACATATAAAGTAAAGACTGAATGAGCTTAGAACACCATGCCCTCCTTCTTTAATAATTTTTTTTGTGTGTGTGTATGTGTGTGTGTGTGTGTGTGTGGGAAGCGTGTCATATAAGTTGTCAACCTGCTATTTGTTGGAGCAGTATTAATGTGTGGTTTGATATGTACACATTCTTATTGGAATGGCCCCAATATGTGTCCCCGCACATCGTCTTGAGCGTCTTGCTGACAAAATTTCCGGATATAGCTCTGGTCCACACAATTTGCTTAGGGGAGGGGATTGTTCGAGTCGCATGTGGCAACTCCCAAACTGGCCATGTCTTCCAAGTTCAACCGCCCAGAGGGCCAAAGTGCTTGCTGGGGCTTATGGGTGCCTGTATAGGCCCAGAATAGTATTTTTTACAAGGAAAGTCACGTGTGCGATTATCAAAAGTAACATCACAAGGAACAATAGAAGGTGTGATCGTCACCGTATTTCTACCACGAAACTCTCCACGATCAGGGTGTCTTGACGGGTGGGGGCGGCCTTGTTCTGCCTGTAGTTAACGATTGAGTCGTGAATACGACGGGTACCGGAGAATTGGGGAGGCTTGGAAGTTTCCGTGCACGCCCAGGTCTCTCCCGAAAAGTCTCGCAGGTAGATCTGATCTGCTGCAATATCTGATCTGTCACACAGATCTCAAACGATCTTGTGGTGGCACGGAATGTAGTCTACTATGTAGCCCCGGGCCTTAGCTATCTGGCCGTTAGGCCACATGAAGAGAATACCCCCCCTGTCGACTTGGCTGCTCATCTCGATCGTCATGCAGGGTCGTACCGCTTGTGGGACCCTCGAACCGGGCTGCCCCTCTCCCGGGGTGATTGCCCTACAGCAGACACGTCATATTTCCCTGTACGTGAATTGGACTGATCTCCACTGTGCCCTTTGGAATTTGGACAGAAGAGTGACCGTGCTTGTGGTCTGAGGCTGCTTCATTACCGACGCACAGACTAATAAGAGTGCGAAGGAGTGCCTTGCCAAGCCTGATGACAAGATTGTAGAAGCTCGAGTCTTTTGCCCCGTGAGTGGGTTCGCAAGTGGAATACCTTTCGGGCTGCTCAGCCGAGGTGGAGTCGTGGCCTGGGCGATTGGGAAAGGAATATGATCCCAACATGGCGCCACAGGTGCGGTTCGCCCGTGCTCCGGAGCTCGTCTGGTCTTTAGTACAAGTGTAAATGTGAGTGTGTGGGGAGGCGTTCGAGGTGAGTGGGTGTATCATTATGTACGGAGTACTGTAATAAGTGAATGGTGAGATTGCTGAGGCTCGGCCAGCAACGAGTCCACCTTGACGAGGTCCTTCCCTGGACCAAAGGGCGGTGATACGCCCAGACGACGATCTATTGCTCACCAGCCTCGGTTGATGGCAGTGTGGAGGAAGACGTAAATATACACCTCTGCAGGCATCCCAAACCTTATTTCGTAACTTCCGGGCGTTACAGTAAGTCAAATACAACCCTATTAAAAAAGCATTAATTTATTAGTAATTTTTATAAAAATTAATATATTTATAAATATTTAAAAATTATTTTCTTCTTTTAGCATTTAGATACTTTTAAAAATAGTTTAATATAAAATAAGCTAATTTTAAGAAAGATTTTAAAAATATAGCCTTTTAAATAACAAAAATTGCTTTTTATAATTTTTAAAATTTAAAAAATTAAATATTATAGTTCTTGCAATTATATATAATAAAATATTATATAATTAAAAGTATTTTTAAATAATAATTATATTAATTAATGTTTTATAACCCTTTTTATATATATAAAAAAGTTTTTTTTAAATAAAGCAACATTAAAATATTTAGCTTATAAAGTGCTAGTAAAACAAAGTAAAAATATTAAAGTTTTTAAAGTTATAAATAGTTACTTACTTTTTTTATATAAGGTTATTAATCACTTAGATTTTATTTAAAAAATATTATTTTTTTAATTCATAAATTTTGGCTATAATTCTTTTATATATTTATATTATTAAATATAAATTTATTTATTTATTTAAATAAAACTAATTTACTAAAAGCGTTTATAATAATAAAAACTAAAAGCTTAAAAAGCTATTATAAAAGCATAATTGCTAATACAATAAAAAAATTAAAAAATTAAAAAATAGAAATTATATTATAAAATATAATAAAATATAATAAAATATAAAATTTAATAAAAACTATACTTTTAATTTTATATATTAAAATAATAAAAGGGCTATATAACGTTTTTAACTTTTTTAAACTATTATAAAATAAGTTATAGCTTATTATATTTGCTAAAATATATATTTTATATATTTGGCAATATAATTAAATTTTTAAGTAATATTATAATAAAAGTTATATATATAAAAGTTTTTATTATAAAAAAGTTTTCTAATATATTAGCGGCATTATTAACGTTATATAAAAGGGCTAAAAAAGTTAAAAGAATTAGCAATATATTTTAAAAAATATTAAATATATAAGGTATATGATATACTAAATAGCTAAAAGAGATTTATAATAAAATTAATAATAGCTTTAGCTAATAATAATAATAATTTTTTATGCAATTTATATATTTGAAATATTATTAGAATAAAAACTGTTAGAAAAAGTATAAAAGTGGAGATATATAGGTTAAAATGTAACGATATAAAGGAAATAACGTTTGGGATGCTTATAAAGGTATATAGACTGTGTGATGTGGCTTGTGCGCAATTGTTATGAGCCAACACGATGGCACCCCCAGGACCCCGTTTTAATAGCCCTAGCAAGCAGGATCAAATGCTACGACGCAACCTTACAGGCACTTGACGGCGAAGTTAGCACTTATATAAAGTTAAAGTTTAAAACTTATTTAATAGTAATAAATATATTAAATCTAAGTTATTTAATATATTTTATTTTTAATATAAATATATTAAATAAAAGTTATTTAATATAGCTATTAAAAAGTTAAAATATATAAGAATATAGTTATTATTATAGTAAATAGCCTTTATAAAATAGACTTTTTAGCAGTTAATTTGAGTATTCACCCCAAATAGCTTTTACTAGCTGTAATTATTATTCAGACATATATTGCTCAATTAACCACCTTGTTTCGTATTCCGAACATAAACCCCTTGTTCACCCGGTTTAGAGCACTCGGAAACCAGTGATTATCACAGCAATCCGGGTTAAGATAACGGTGCAGTGCCTGAGCAAAGCCAAGAGTCTCTATGCACACTGTGTGAGAGGCAGGCAGGGGGTGGTGAGTGGGTGGGTAAGTACTTTTCAGCTGTGGGACGACGCCGACTTCGTTCAAACCAAGTCCACGTCGTCGCGACGACAACAACTGTTATCACATATTAGTCCAAATTGTGTGAGCATGCACAACTTACCTAAATCCTTACTGTATGCGCCTATCGATCGATCTGCTGCTGCGTGCCGCGCCCGGCCTGCGGACCGGATCTACTGTTGCAGATCTGCGGGACCCTCACAAGCGTCCCAAACCACCAGAAAACCCTTGATCGTCACGTTCATGACCTAGTCTACTACGTGCAATCAGGTAGGGCGGTGTCAGGCAAGACATTTGATCAGCAGCAGCGCCGAGACTACCTACGGCGACCACTCATCGAGCCGTGCTTGGCCTGGACTACCAGACGACCTGCGCTATTATGTATCCACAAGACCCTATGCTCGTACTTGGATGAGCATACTGTACTATATACCGTACAGGCTGTCTAGCTGTGGGGACTGCGTCCCGGAGATGGTGGAAACTCGACATCAAGTTACCTAGGTACGACTCGAGGCAAAGATGGATGGATGCGCCGCCACACACAGACTTTTAAACCTTGATTTGAGAGATCGGGCTACTGATTTGCCCCTCGGTGTTTTCTCTCTCTCTGAAAAGGGGGTAAGTCTTCCACACGGGGCCCTGCCCATGTAAGCTTACTGTTGTGGAGAAGGGCGACGAGAACCTCGCGCCACGTACGGCAGCACAGGACGGCAGTCTGCCCCGTGCAAAATGCGTACATGTGCCGTAGATGCCGTGACATGTGTCACACCGGCAGCATAATTAAAGCCATATACGGGAGGGGGGGTCATTCCATTTAAGGCAGGAGATTCTCCGGAGAATATCGTCCCAGAAAGTACGGTATGATGGCCCAGGTTATAGCATCAATGATGCCACACAGGGGAGTTGGGAGGCGTGTCACAGGAAGTGCATCCCAAAGTGGGCAGACCCAAGAAAAGACTCGTGCAAGTTGGTCGAGTCACACGCTAGTCCCTTGAGCCAATGCACGGGGTCGTCCCTGGGAACGGTTCTCACGCTGCGGTCAAGTGGTCTTTTGGTGGTTCCCCGCCGCGGGAGATGAACCCGTCGGATTTCGTTCCTCAACTTCCTGCAAGGCACTAGGAGATTACCTAGCAGGTAGGGGCTGGGACGACCTCGAGGTTGGTCAAGAGGCGGGCAGCCGTCCAGCCGTCCAGACACTGGTGAGCGAGCATCCGGCACTCGACATTCTCATGAGTGATTCCAATGCTCAGCACGACGCAGCGACCACACGATGCCACACGATGCCACACAATGCCACACAATACCACCCACCCACAACCCACCATCACACATACAGCACAGCAAGCAGTCAGTCTACTATGATAAGTGCCCAGGCCGGCCCCAAGGATGATGAGGTCAAGACTCCTCCATCCAGCACACACTCCTTCCTGCGTCTCGTCCCACCACTGGCCCGGGTGGACCGCGCCCCCTGCCATCTCCTCCGGCCCCGCCTAAATTTCGAGGGACCTGATTTCGACCCGACTGACCTAGCCCTGTCCTGACCTCTGGACGGGGATGGGACGCGGTAAGATGAGCGTTGAGCTCCTGGGCGGGGTTCCTCCCGGATGCCCGGCGACAGGGACCGGGAGGCAGACAAGGACGAGCTCTCGGGCGCGCATGCGGGCAGGACATGGACATGGACATGGACACGGACACGGACATGGACAGGGGCGGCTCGCATGGTGAAGGCCAGTGTTCGATGCCCTGAGCTCTCGGAGATGCTTGCGAGTGTCGACCAGCGATGGTGACGGGCAATATTTCTGGGCCAGCACTTCCGAGTCCAGCCACAGACAGCGTGCCCGCGCCCCTGATCTTGATGCAACCCGAGCTTTGAGTTTGACAGGCCGGCCGAGGACTCGACCGCCAGCAGGTTTCGACAGAATTCTTGGGACGGAACCTGCGCCTGATAACCCGCCTTCCATCCCGCCTCCGCCACGGCCGCCATGACGACCAGCGACCATGACCAGCTGCTTGACCGCATCCTCCCACACGTGGACCGAGGTGCCATCAGCGCCGCTAAGAACACCATAGCCGACCTGGACTGGGACGACGAGTCCGACAGTGTGGATCTGGAGGAGCCCTACTCGGTCACTACCACCCGCTCCCTGCTGACACGCTCCAACAGCGACGCAAGCTACGGCCTCTTCAACGGTGGTCTCTCCCCGTCCAGGCCGGCGAGATTCAAGGACTTCGACGGCACTGTCCTGGACCACATGGCCGAAGCCCGCGACATCGCCGAGGGCCAAGCCCAGACCAACGGGGCCGTCGCCGTCGTGCGACCCCGGGGCGATGTCGACCCGGCCGAACTGCCGCGCAGCAAGGCCGGCTCTCGTGCTGGACAAGCAGCCTCGGGAAAGTCCTCGCCGCGCCATGCCAGGGACGGCTCAGACACCTTTGGGTCTGTAGACGTGCCCCTCAGGCACTCCTCACGGCCCGGCAGCGGCAGCGTGGGCGTCGGCAGCGTGGGCGTCCCGTCCGTCGTGGACAAGCCTCTCCCGGAGCTCAAGGAGCCCCGTCCCCAGCACCCAGTCATCATCGAGGACGTCGAGCAGAGGGTGCACAGCGGCCCCGAGAATGGCGACGAGCAGCCCCACCGGGGTCCCAATGCCCGGAGGGCAAGATCGCCCATCCCGCCGCCCGCGCCGTCTGCAACACCACCCCCGATCGCGCACAAGCCGGCCCAGAACACCCGGAGAATCGTGTACGACGACTTCCCAGACGAGGACGAGGAGGAAATGGATGGTATCAATGAGGATGGTGATTTCGAGGACGGCGACGACGACTACGACGACCAGTTCGCGCAGCAACCGCGGGTGGCCCACGCTCACGAGGCCAAGAGGGGACCCCCGTTGGCTCACAACAACCCCAGACCGCGGGGAAAGGAGGGCAGGGCCAACAGCATCGCCAGCAACACCTCGCGGGGTTCTCGTACGGCCCGCTCCAGGACGGCCGCCCTTGCCCGTGACTACAAGGGCCTGAGGACGCCCATCCTGGACCACCTCCAGATGTACCAGGATGCCGAGTCCAAGAAGCCCCTGGTTGACAGGACCGTCCCTCCCGTCCCCCAGCGCCCTGTGCACCAGAAGACGTACCGGAGTGTCGACGATGGCATGTACAACGACTATTCGGCGCGCAGCAATGGCATCGGTCACTCTGCGCACGAGATGGCCTCGGGCGGCCCCATCATGCGGCGGAGATACAGCGACGACGACATCTCAGTCCGCTCAGTCCGGAACTCCATCTCGGGCCGGACCGCCAAGAGCTCCGCCTCGCAGAGCATGCCCGACTTCTTCAGCTCCGAGATCTTCCAGGTGGTCCTGCACAATCCCACGACCGCCTACCAGCTGCAGAAGTTCAGCGAGAGCCGCCTCTGTTCCGAAAACGTAGAGTTCCTGTCCAAGGTCGACGAGTATAGGACGACGCTGAACAACCTCGCCGGCCAAATGGCATTCATCCACAAACAGTTCATCAGCCCGGGCTCGCCGTATCAGATCAACGTTAACGGAAGCCTTCTGAAGAGAGCCCACAAGGAAATGAAGACGCTCATATCCACTGCCTTCCCCTCTATGGAGACCGTCTTCACCGAGCTGCAAGACCAGATCGAGACCCTCGTTTTCCAGGACGTCTACCCGCGCTTTGTGAGGCACCAGATGGCCTTGAGCGCAACCAGGGCGCTCGCGACCGACAGGTTCAAGTATCAGGGGCTTGGTGACTGTTTTTGTTTGACAAACCCCCGAGTCGCGGACAAGTGGGTTTCTCCATATGCACTTCAGCCAGACGGCGTGGAGCTGACATGTCCATAGCCCGATTGTTTTTGCCTCGGATGGCTTCGTCAAAACCACGGGGTACTCGCGAAACGAGATGTAAGCACAATTTTCGAACCCATCTTCTGGCCCAGGGGCTCCTGCGTGCCCTCCCCCTCCCCCAATTGCTGTCCGTACTGACCTCGGGTGTCTCAGTGTTCCACGCAACTGCCGCTTCCTTCAAGGGGCTCACACGGACAGGCAGCCGGTCCAGCGCCTCAAGACTGCAATCGCGGAGGAAAAGGAATCAGTGGAACTGTTGCTAAACTACAAGAAGAATGGCGACCCCTTCTGGAATCTGTTATATGTCGGTGAGTTAAGAAAGAGCTGCCCCACCGCCATGCCGAGCATACTTCGGCACAAGCCTGGATGGAGAACGCTCTGGTGTCTAACCTCGAGGCCGTCGCAGCACCGCTTTACAACCAGCGAGGCAAGACCGAGTTCTTCATTGGCGGGCAGGTGAACTGCTCTACGACCATCCACAGCAATGTTGACGTCCTGAAGGTCCTGTCAACATCTCTCGCAAATGATGCAGACGCGGCCGAGGCGAACAATAAGCAACTACCTGCGAACCCACAAGGCGCAAGGCCGTCTGCGCGCAAGACCATACTCAAGGCCTTGGGCGTGCGCCAGAACGGACACAACTCCTTCGTACCGCAGATGGATGCCGGCATGGAGAATGGCGTGTTGGGGCGCATGGAGGGACAGGATCTCAACTCGCAGATGAAGGAGTTCTACACGGCATATTCCAAGGCAAGCAGTATCCCAGCCAAATATTCTGACCGATTCTGCCTCGCGCGCCCGATTCGCCTCTGCTAACTGGTCTCAAGTACCTCGTCGTCCGCGCCAGCAACTTCGTCATCGAGTTTTACTCGGAGGGCATTGTCGAGATGCTGAACCCGGCCAACATGGCCGGCAGTATGGTCGCCGGCACCGACGTGTTCAGGTTTTTCAGCCTCAACATGATGGCCAAGCAGTCCGAGTACAAGGCGAGGGTGCGCAATGCCATCAGGGCCGGCATGCCCGTCAGCACGGAGTTGCGGCTGCAGACTCGGCGGTCGGCTGTCTTCAGGGGCGACGAGAAGTTCGTCGCTCACTGGACACCGCTGAAAGACGAAAAGGCTGCAGTGCACTGGGTGGTGGTCACTGTTGCTCCTATAATGGGATAGGGGACTAAGCGAACCTCACATCTTCTTCCGAGTCTTCTGTTGCCAAGTGTGGCCTGCAACGGTCATCCCGTTTCATGATGGCAACACAACGTGTCTCTTTCAGGGACAGCTGCCTTCTTGTGCGGACGCTATCATCAGTCGCCACCGCTTTTTCTTCTTTCGGCTCACTATATATAATGTGGGCAATGGCTTACCTTTCTCATAATTCTTTCTTGCGAATATAGGGAACAGGGCATAATGATGCACGATCTTAAAAACCGGAGCTGATACCCAGACGATCATGCCACCAGGCTCTGATTCAATCTCAGAAAGCGTGTCAGTCGACCGATGCGCATGTAGTCCGCAACTTTCTTTTCTTCTTGAGAGGGCCAGGAGGGAGGACATTTGGTCTTTGCTACAATGCCTTTTCTCTTTACTGGATGGATTCCGGAAAGGAATTACAGAAGGATAGACTTTTTTTGTTTCTCCCTAATCAAGTCACATGTGCACGTTCGAAGGCAGGTGACCATGATATGCATCGCAGTAGTGTGTCATTCGCATAGTATGGAACGGGCGGCTGGGTATTTTTGACCAAGCCAGCTTATATACTCCTGAGTACTAGGATTGCTTCTGGGCGTGGGTATCTACTTTAATTACACCGTTTTGTCTCCGTGTAAGATCTCGCCTTACCCCAGCCTTGAGAAACCTCTCGTTGGTGGTCCGTTGTACGGGACAGACGTGAGATCTGCTGTAAAGGCCCAATACATAGCTCAAGTCTCCCGCACTCCCTTTGAAATCTGCGGCCCACGAGGACCAGGACAAGCGGGCACTTTGGAAGTTAAGGAACGCCAGTCATCTGGTCCGGGGGAACCGGAATGTTCGCATTGCGGCATATCCATGATTTGATCGTCAGAAAAAGATGAAACGGAATGGGCGATGTTCCCGAAAAGCACACTGTTAAGCAGTGATCCAGAATGGTATGAAAAGTGGTATCCCAACAACAACCAGCCCAGCAGTGCGTCCCACCTCTAGCCTCTTCCCAATACCAGGCTAAAGAACTCCAGTCACCCAGGTGATGCTGCCGACCCAGGCGCAGCTTATAGAACCTCCACATAATCAACGCGGGGGTGTCGTGGTTCGCATACCATCTCCTTGACGAAGGTCATGAAGAAACGGTCCGTGACATCCTATGCCAGAACTTCACAACAAGGTTGCCCAGGAGGCCAAAGATACCGAGAACAACAAATATCCTAAGGAACTCCCACCAATATTTTGTCCTAACCTCGGTCTCAATAAAGTCGGGCACCTCGGTGTCGGCCTTACCGGGCTCCGTGGGCAGCCGTGGGAAGCGGCCCGTGGTCGTGTAAGTCTCCAGGAGCTCATCCTTCTCGTACCATCTCTCCCGCAGCCACGTCTCGAACTTGTCTGGCTCGTCAAGCGGCATCTCGTCGACGCGAAATCGCCGCCAATAGAAGTTGACGGACTTGGGCGCCTGGCCCTGGAAGTAAGTACTGGAAAGGCTGAAGAACTCTTCGCCGTACCTCCCGTGGCTGTCGGGGGTGGGAAGGAACACGTTAGTGACCCAGGAATGGAGCTCTGGCGTAGCGTCGCAGAGACGGGAGGCCAGAAGGGGCGGGCACTTACGGGATGCCCTCATAGGCGACTGTACAGTCGTAGACGTACTCGACGGAGCCCCTCAGCTCCTTGAGCACAAAGTACATGCCTGTGCTCCGGGGAAGCAGCTGGTGCTTGCAGTCCTTGACGCCGGCCTTTTCGGCCCACCTGGCCGACTTGTCCCTGCCGTTACCGGACAAGTTTGTGCCCTCGGGAAAGAGGAGGAGCCACATGGGGTTGAGGAAGGAGGAGCCGTCGGGGGCGGTGTGGGCGGTCCTGAGCTTGTTGAGGCGGTAGGCCATCCTGGGCTGGTCGACGGCCATCTTGCGGGACATGAAGATGAAGCCGTAGAACATCATACCTGTGCCGATGACGGGGATATACTTGAGGGACTCCTTGAGGATGATGTAGATGTAGCCGTGCATCTGTGGCATGTTGGCGTAGCCGACCCACCACAGGTACAGCCAGTCGGTGTAGATCTGGTGGTTGGCGATCATGACGAGGCGCTCGGGGAAGTTGAACTGGACGCGGCCGTCAGGGGTGCGCCTGATCTGGCCGGCGACAGAATGATCACCGCTTATTCGTATGGTTGTGGGGCCCCAGATCTTTGTCATGGTGGTGATCAAGAGGCCGAAGGACTCCTTGGTGAGGGCCATGTATGCGTAATAGACATCGCGGCTGATCAGGTAGAGTGGAGCGCCGATAAACTGGGTGATGTTGATGCTGGCGCGCGAGAGGGAGCAACGTCAGCCTCCAGAGCAGACAGGTTGGGGCAACACGAGGGAGAGGGGGGATAGCCATACGCGACGCAGCAGCCCAGGAAGTAGGCCACGAAAGAGAGGCCCCGCAGCCACTGCGTGAGCTGGCTCTTCTTCCTCTTGCCGGAAGGATGTACGACGTCTGGTGCGTGGTGCTTGTCGGCCGAGGCTGGCGCAAGCTCAGGGGCGGGTATCTCGTCCGCGGCGGCCGCGGCGGCGACGGGCCTCTTGCGCAGCTCGGCTGCCATGACGGAGGATCGGCGGGCGGGGAGGGCGACGGCCGTGCGAAGGATGCGATGGGAGGTTGTGTACAAGCTGAAGATAAGGCCGGCGTGGTCGCGTGCCCAACGGTGGAGGGCCGGAGGGGGGGATGAGACGGCGGCGGGACGGGGCGAGGGGACAAGACGGACGACAGACGACGGTGCTGATGCGGCCTAGGTGGTTAGGGCGTGACGATGAGTGTTCACAGGCTTGTCCTCATAGTCGTGAGGGACATTTCTGCCTGTGCAAGATTGATCAGGCTGACCACATCACATATCACATGGCCACAATGACTGATGACGGTAGTGGTGTAGTGCATGTGGTGTGGTGTTAGTATTAGCATTAGCATTAGCTTTAGCTTTAGCTTGGTGGCCTGGCCTGCCTTGCCTGCACGCGCGACTGGGTTGATGTCAGAGGTCCAAAGCTCCGCAAGCTCCGCGAGCTCCGGCCAAGGGACCGTCTGGAATGGAGACGATCCCACTGGAGACGGTGGGGACTAGACGACCCCTCCACGAGAGCTTGGGCACCGAGGCGGGCGTGAATTATAGGTGCTTAGGTAGTCTGATACTTGATACCGCGAGAGATCCCATACTTCTCATAGGTCCCTTCCTATCAGCCGCCCTCTGCCAGCACCACAGCACCGGCGCCGTACTCTGCGGGGGCTGCTGCTCTCCAAGACTTTCTTTCTCCAACAAGCTTGGAAGCTTCTTCCCGTTGGAGTCGCGGCAGAGAGACGCACACACAACACACTCGACACACACGACTGCCTCGTATCGAACCTCCTCGACGCCGACCCCTCTCTTCCTCCTCACCACTACCGCCGTTGCAACACCATGCCCCTTCCAGACGACTTCACCACCATGGGCAGCACGCCGTCCTGTTTCTGTTAGCCGGCCTCACGCACGCGAGAATCCACACGTGCTGTCGCTGCTCCCTCGAAATGTCGCATCCTCCTCCTTCTCCTCCTTTCGCCACGCCCCCTCCTCCCAGCTGCAACACCAACCGCCACGAGGAGCCGCGCTCGTGCTCGCGCTCGTGCTCGTAACTCCCGCGCCTTCGCCTTCGCCTGGGCTTCCTGGCTGACCACGGCCACTGCGACAGCGACACAATGAGCAACTTATCATCACTACTACCTCTGGCGAGGCCGTCACTTGCGCCGCTCTTCCGCTGGGCATCTGCCTCTGCCTCCGCCTCTGCCTCCGCCTCTGCCTCCGCCTCCCTCCGCCGCCGCAGCCCGCCCGCCCGGCCCTTCTCGGCCTCGGCCCCTTTGCGCGAGATTCGAGATGTCGCCGCCCTCCCAGACAGGATCGCCCCGCTGTACCACGAGACCTCGGTAGGCCTGCTCAGCCTCCACTGGCAGCAGCCCCCGCGCAACATCCTCCTCATCCCCAAGCTGCACGCCCCAAAGGTTGTCCAGGACGCCGTCCGCTTCGCACAGCACCTGCATGACAACTACCCGGACATCAACATCGTCTTCGAGAACCGCATCGCCGCCCGCGTCCACAATCACCTGCCTTTCCCCATATATACCCCCTCCCGCAGCGACCCCTCCACTCATTTCCCAAACAAGATCGACCTGGTTACCACCCTCGGCGGTGACGGCACCATCCTGCGTGCCGCCAGCCTCTTCTCCCTCAACTCCACCGTGCCCCCCATCCTGTCCTTCAGCATGGGCACCCTTGGCTTCCTGGGCGAGTGGAAGTTTACCGAGTACAAGGACGCCTGGACCAGGGTCTACACCAGTGGTACCGCCAATGCCGCCGCCCGCCCAAAGATCCTCTTGCGCCACCGTCTCAAGGTCGGCGTCTACGACGACGAGGGCAAGAATATCAACGGCCTGCTGATGCCCACCTCCACGGCCGAGGCCCACCAGAGGCTGCGTCTCATGCCCTTGAGTGCTGAGCAAGAGGCCGCCCTGAGTAACCCCAACTGGGTTCCGCCCGTCAAGGTTCCACCCACCTTTCATGCTGTCAACGAGCTGCTGCTCCACCGCGGCGGGCAGCCTCACCTCGCCATGATCGACGTATACGTCAACAACCACTTCCTGACAGAGGCAATCTGCGACGGAATCCTCGTCAGTACCCCCACAGGGTCTACCGCCTATTCTCTCAGCGCTGGTGGCGCCATTGTCCACCCGCTCGTCGGGTCACTCCTCATCACCCCGATCTGTCCCAGGAGCCTGAGCTTTAGGCCGCTTGTCCTCCCGCTGGACACCAAGGTAGTCCTCCGGCTTAGCGAGCGGAACCGCGGCCGTGAACTTGAGGTCAGTATCGATGGCAAGAGGCGAGCCGGTGCGAGCCCGGGCATGGAGATTCGTATCCAGGGCGAGACAATCACAAAGCGGGACGACGGAAACTGGCTGGGCGGCGTACCATGCGTGATCAGAGACCTGCATAAGGGGCAGCCGTCCTCTGTTGGCGACGATGACGATGACGACGACGACGACGACGGGTGGGTTGGTGGCTTAAATGGCCTGTTAAAATTCAACTACCCGTTTGGCAACCCAGACGGATGATATCGGCCGGATGTCACGAAGATGCCGTTCCGAGGACAAACGAGGACTGCGCGATTTTGAGATCCCACGGCCGGCTGTGGGAAGTTTCGCCAGTGAACAGCGCAACATTCCATCGATTTCCGGTCGACGTGAACAACTACACGTGGCTATAGCATGGGGACAGTGTATAACCAGACTCAGGTGATGTACCCGACTTAGGGGAGTGTCCGCCTCTGCTACACACCCTCTCCCTCGTGTGCATGCCGAGTCGCCCGGGGTGCAATTACCATGTACACTTCAGAGCTTGTGAGAAGTCCACAGCCATGTCTCGGTACCCTCGTCTCTCAAAAATAAGATCATCCCCGGGTGAGAACGCTCAAGTCTTCATGAGACAGGTG
This sequence comes from Diaporthe aspalathi, assembly GCA_001447215.1. NCBI lineage: Eukaryota > Fungi > Ascomycota > Sordariomycetes > Diaporthales > Diaporthaceae > Diaporthe > Diaporthe aspalathi. The sequence goes on from LJJS01001332.1 coordinate 44,530, forward strand.
GGGCGAAAATCCTCGATTCGGGCAAGATAGAAAAGGTAGAAGCAGGATGGTCGCCCGAAGAGGCGAACCGAACTCGTCCGTCACGAAGACAAGACCGGGCTTATCTGAAATCACACCGGGCAAGCACAAGCAGGTTTGGCTCTTGTGATATCAAGAGGCCGGCTTTGCGCTCACATGTGCATTCCCCCGTTGGTCGACAACATGTTCCTCTGTTCAATTGTGTCTGAGCCATACTGGACTCATGCCTATTAGGCCCTTCCCCCCCTATTCGCATTCGACAATTGCATGGACGGAGTCTGAAACAGCTTTGGTGTCTGTCGTTGGAGGCGGCCACCTGTCCCGCGCGCTCCCTTGTCTTCAATGAGTCTTATGGTTCGACACCAGCACATGCGCAATCTGCATCACCAGTGAGGCACCTAGCAGGTCCGGGAGAGCAAATCAAGGTTTTGGCCATGGGGTAAATTATATTGACTGCCATAGACGGCAACGATTAAGTCAAACAAGTGGTGTTTGTTACACTATGAATATAGGAAATCGCGCCGTGGTCGACGCATGGTCTCGATACAGGATGTACAGCAATCAAAGAAGGCAAAGGAGCGTCAAGAAATGAAACCGTCCCGGTGACCCAACCCTTTTTAATCTGCCCTCCCCCCCTGAGGGAGAGGGTGGAAGAGTCGGGGGCGGGGGCGCGGCAGACCTTAGCAACAGATTAGGGGCTGGCTGAGCGTACTCGAGTCTGACCTTCACCAGCTCATGTACCATCTCTTGTGCTTTGCAAGCTCATGGTCGTCCCCGGTGGACCGCGGCTGGGCCCTCCACCACGGCTGGCCGTTGCCGGATCCCCAGGGCCACGGCCAGGAGTAACCACCGTCGTCTTCGCCGTCGTCTTCGCCAGAATCATCTCCGCCGTCGCCGTAAGACGGCGGTGTCCATGTCGGCGCACTAGACGCCGATGATGTCGAAGACGTCTTGGTCTGCAAAGTTGTTGAGAGTGATGGTACCACGGTCGGCCAGGAGTATCCAGGCGGGGTGGTAGGGTCCCCCGAGGACGAGCTGCTGGGTGACGACGGGCCGGAAGAGGAAGCGGTCGCCGCAGCCGTGCTGTTGCTCGCCGCAGAGGAGCTGGGGCTGCTCGAGCCGCTGGCACCACTCGTCACGGCGCTTGAAGAGTAGCCACCGCCGGTGCTGCTGCTGGACGATGACCCCGTGTCGGTGTGCGTCACCGTCCTCGTGGCCACCTCGCTTGATGTGCTGCTTGAAGAGTTGCCGTAAGGACCAGTGGTCGTGGCCGAGGAAGATATATCACTAGTGGTGCCACCTGCCGACAACGGGGCAGACGTCGTGCTGAATGTGGAAGTGCGGTTCGAGGTCGACACGGCACCCGTACTTGAGCCTATAATCGGCCCGACGGACGTGACGGACGAGTTAGGGTCAATTGTGACCGTCGAACTCCGCGTGATGGTCGACGTTATGGTCGCACCACAGTCGTCGTCGCCGTACCCACAAGGAGCCCATGTGGTGTTCGAGGTGGGCGATGAGGAAGAAGCCGAGCCCGTGGCAGACCAGCCGGATGTGGGCCACGTCAGCGGTGTCGTCGTGTTGGGGTAAACCCCGCCCGCGGAGGTCGAGACACCTGGATAGCCAGTACCAGTGCCGCTGGGGCCTGTTGCCGAAGCCGTTGTCGGTGCGGTGGCTGAGGAGTTGGTGGGGGCCGCTGGTGAGGACGACGACGGCGGCGTCGTGCCCGTACCATAGCCTCCAGATGTTGTCGATGGCCAGGTGGGGTCGGCAGACGATGCGTTGGTATAAATTCCAGAGGTATACTGGGGAGGAGGAAGTCCAGTGCCGCCTGTACCACTAGGCTTTGACGAGGAGGCTGAGATTGGATCCGTCGACGAGACACCGGTAGGCAGAGAGACCGAGCCTGTGCCTGTCCCTGGAGCAGACGTGGCTGAGGAGGTACCGTTGCCGTACGGGGCAGAGGTCGACGAGGAATGACCGCCTATGCCGGTACCAGTTCCGGGCAGATATGAGGACAAGTGCCATGGGCTGGACGACGACGGGGCGCAGGGGATGTCGACAGAGACCGTCACCGTGACGGGAGGGTCTTTCACCACCACTGTCTCTGTGACAGTTGTTATGTACTGGTACTGCCTGTGCTTGATGTTCTTGGGCTGGTGGTTTCTGCCCTCATACCCGAGAACCTGAAATGCCCTGATTCCGTGTGTCAGTCATGTCTCGACAGGCCCGAGATCTCGGGTGCCAGAAGGGTTTGAGGTTCTCACCCGATGCTCAAGAGAGCCAGACGAAGTATCGCACCCATCGTTGGCGGGAGGTTGGTGATTAGTCTGAATGAATGACGGGATTGAGGCTGGGAAGAAGGTTAAACGAGTGTCAAGCCTCAACAAGGGCCGCGAGAAGCTCAGGAGTACTGGAAGCCTGTGGACCCAGCAGAGGACATGGCCATTTCCAGGAGTGACCGAGTGGGCTTTATATCTACGGAATACCCAGAGAAGAGTGGGCACTCCTGCACGCCTTGCTTCCCTCGTATTCCGCCAGGGCTGGCTCGGACATATCGAGACGCAGCAGGATTCACGGTAGAACAGTAATGAGTGCCATACGATGCCGCCCAGGGGCCCCGGGTGGCCACCATGCTTGACTGGCTGTCTGCGGCGCCGATCCACTTCCACACAGATTTCTCCGTAGGCTGATCGGGTAGGACTGAATGCACCCTCCTGCACGGGTGGCGGATCTCAATGTCGAGAGAAAGAGGCTGGCTACTTTTCCCCATGTCCCTGCCCCGGTCCCCGGACGGCATCACTCGGCAAGACCACATGCAGAAGCAACAAGCCTGGCCAAGCACCGGCCGATCCTGGCTCAGGCCGGTTGAGCCAAAGGCGCGGTTGATCGCCAATATTGGGTCCCAAATGCTGTATGGGGCTTTCCCGTGGGATACCAGTCAGTCAGCTTGCGGTTGCTTCAAGCCTTAAAATGACACAACAGCCTCGAGCCACCACGGAGCGTCACACAGGGCCCATAGATACTACTGTTGAGACATGCGCTATCTCGGGCCTGAATATATCCTCTCTATGAATGCACACCTGGAGACACTGGGGCCGGGCGGACCAAGGGTCGCATCAGTAGCGCACCGCGGACGGCAAGGGACGTCAGAAGTAAGGATGTGGCGGGTGCCTGCGAAGCCTGTCGAGATGGATTTGCCAAACCCCTTTGATGGCCTCCGGAGACCAAAGCATTCATTTGGTACTAAGAAGCTGGAGCTTCGCGTGCACTGCTTGGGTGATTCGTTACCTGCGGGCCGAAGGTCAGCAGCCGCTCATATCGTTTGTAGAGAGGTTCCTGAACTTGGCAAGGCCCGGGTCGAATGTTTCTGTATGCGGTTCCCCGGTGGCCCTCTCCTGAGATCTCTTGATGGGACGCCGCATATCCTCGACCCAGCTCTTTCGTGGGCCAGGGGGGCTATGGCCGAGAACCTGGTCCTCGTGCGTGAGCCCGCATGCTAGCGAGACAGTCAATAGAATCCATGCAGCTTCCTCCGTAATCTGCTGCCACCAGCAGGGGATCTGGGCCCAGATCGTCGAAACAATGCAAGCCATGGGCGACTTGCCTGCTTGCGTGCCTTGCAGATGCAGATGCAATGTGCCTGTGGGAGCTAATCTATGCGGGCTACTGCATGCCTTAGTCTTGTGCTACCGGTATCATAGCGACATGGAGTAATCTGTACATATGTCAATATGCATGTTACATCGCACGGAACCCTGCCTCTAGTCCTGCCAGAGCATTATTTGATTCAGAGGACAAGCGGCGCAATTCGGGGTGGTGGCTGCTTACTTCCCGCATACGACAGAGTCCTGTTAATCGCCTTGTATCTCGTGTCCTCCACCTGTGGCTTGTCTGATGTTTCTGGCCGACTCACGTGGTTCGCAAAGGGTTGGATCGGATGCTGAAAAGCCGCATTTTCTATCGGTAGCCCCGTGGCCCATTGCTGATGACCAGAGGCTGGTGAGAGACATCCAAGACGAGGAGAGATGGACCGACATGGCTCGAGAGAGTTGGATGAATAGGAACAAGCATCGCCGTGGAACGCACGCGGAGACGGCAGGAAAATTAGGCGTGGTGTTGATGCAAACCGTTCTCGAACGCCTCGCAAGCGTGCTTGTCAAACAAACATGTCTCATAGCCGAGATTCAGGTGAGACATAGGTTTGCTCCGGCTCACGCCGAGAAGCAGAGATGGTTAGCTTGTCAAATGCAGGATTATGGCCCCCGGGACGAGCGGACTGTCAATCTGCACGTCCCTGATCGGCCTGTCGCACAAGCAACACAAAAGTCTTGCATTTGGTCCACCAATGGAAGCCAGGTTCGCACTTTCAGTTTCGGTTACCAGGTCCAAAGTCCAGGTCCCGTCACCGAGAGACATCCCTCGGACCGCCAATGACCAATGCCGGATTGATCCAATACCGGATTGAGAGGATGGAACCTCAAGAGCTTGTAAACCGGTTGTAGGATGTGGCGATCCCTGATGGGACGAATTGAAGATATCCCCACGAATGTCGAAAGTTAGGGCGGGATTATCCCTGGGTCATGAAGTCGAGCCCGTGACATGGGCAGATGAGGTGGGATCAGCACATGTACCTGCAAGGCCAGCAGCCTCTGCCCATGTGTGTGCCTTCCACTAGGGTAGTTATACGCCTGGCACCGACGGAAAACCACCGCGTTGGCACCGCTGAGTGGCTTGACCGAGATGTTTCAGTCCATAAGTGAAAGCCCAGTTCCACGATGATGCTCAGCTGCGTGCGCCACAAATTTCATAAGCGATTCGAAATCAAACCGACACCTCCAACACTTACGCAAAGTGGTGTTCGGCGGGCCTTGATTTCCCGACCTATCACTTCCCATCCTTCCAGACGTTTTCCCACATCTGCCGCTCTGCTGCAGTCGGATCTCACCACGAGGTAGCCACGGGCGAGCTGCCTACGTGGCAGCCATAGGAACGCCCGCGTCGGCGAATATACACTGCCCAGGGAAGCTGACATGAAAGAACTAGCTGGACCATGTGGCCAGGGTGTTCAGCTTGTTGGTCAAGGCTCCTTAAGCAAATGCTGCCCTCGGCTGCGCAACGGAAGCCTCCCCAACCTTTCCCGCGGCTGAGGTACCCATGCGATTGAAATTTTTTTGTGGAAAGTAGCACATTCGCCGTTGAGATGAATGCCTCTCGTGATGCGGTGCGATCATCTTGGCTCGCACGGCAGCTGCCAGGTGGTTACCGATATCGATATTGGCTTAGGCTCGTAGCGGTGTCAATGCAGCCCCGAGATCTGTCTTGTGATTCTCGGTCCAGAACTTCGAATGCTATCCATTTAGGTTCAGCTGCTGTGAGCATAACGAATCTGTGGGCCTGTCCATATATGTCTGAGACCCATGTTGCGCCCGCGTGGTCGATCGTCCTAGCTCGGCCCAAGAGTCCCTCTTCGCTGGGTGAGATGGCTCCCGGTCTCTTACGGTCGCCTCCAAATTCGACGTTCGATTACAGTACGCCGTGGCTTTGATAGACCAGCAGTTTCGCAAGCGGTATGGTGGAGTAGCGGGTGCGAGGATGTGTTCAGTTCCTTTCCTGAGTCCTGAGTATTTGTGTGAGATCATGCCCGTGTCAATCAGTTATACCTAGCGTGGATGACGCAAAGAACCTGCTGTTTGTGTTGGCAAATGTCGGACATGCCTGATGGGTTTTACATGTAGTCCAACTGGTCGTGTTTTCGATTGGGCCGCCTAGTGTGCGACGACCGCGAGATTGTGGATGGGGCGAACCATAACTCGTGTAAGTGCTAGAGAAGTACGTAGGACGTGGGCCAGAGTAGCTGGGCATCAGAGGTAACCGCTATCTGTCACCCGGCCTGCTCGCTTGGCCCTTTGTTCATGACCTTCGCCGAAACTTGCTCAAAAAACATGCTCAACTCCACGAACGCGGCCCGCATTTTGGCTTCCACCCGAATGAACCAGATTCAAGGACTGACCAGCCGGTTGTCCATGTGGTCGAGTACGTCTTGTCTGCAGCTGATGTGACTGCGCATGTTTTGCTGGGCTTGATTGGGCCGCCCTGGGTGTTGACCCCGAGTCAACCGGATGGCCTGATGACCTCCTGACCGCTTCAGTCCATGTAGCGCCCGCCCGGGATTGCTACATGTCCAGGTGTATCGATGAGGCAGTTTCCACACGGAATCGTCTTCGAGAAGCGGCCTGGCCCCCTTCCCGCCCTGTCCACTCCGAGGTACGGGCGGGGAGCGTGGTATAAAGCGCCGGTGTGCCCCATGGCTCGGATCTACTGCTCAATGATCATCTCCCATCAAGTTGCCTGCGTGTTGACACGAACAAGACCGACACGACAAGAAACCTACAGCAGGCTTCCACCGAGTAAGACATTCATTGCGAGGAGAGTGCGGCCGATCATGTGCGGTGGAAGCGAGAAAGACCTCCACGACCCTTGGCGCTTCGGAGCCCTTGCAGTGGTAAGCGATCAAACCGGACTGGAGCAAGACCTGTCCGGGAGGATCGTCTTCTTCAACAGCGTGGATTCCAAGAGCACGCTAGCAACTCATGTGAGGTTCATTCCGGCGCAGAGCCAGCAGATCCGTCACGACCTGAGGTTGACCATATTGTAAGCGACCAACAAATTTCTTGCCCCTGGTGCCCTTCGTACTGGAACTGGTGTTGATTGTCCACTGGGCACGCAGCTCTACCGGCGACTTGACAGTGCCTAGGTCGGAATGCAAGCAGATTGAGAGTTTCACACTCCCGACGACGCAGTGCACAAGCGCGATGGAGTCTAGACTAGGCCAACAGTTGCTGCTCGAGGTGGGCGGGGATGGGGTGATTGGCAGGCGCATAGCAATATCCTCGCAGGGCTCTCGGGAGACGTGCATGGCCGAAGGGATCGTGGGCTTCAACAGCGGGCCGATAGTCCTGGCGGCATGAGTGAGGGGAGGGACGAGTCGCAGCAGCAGTAGGGGTGTAGACTGCATCAGAAACGAACGTGGTCAGCAATGTGAATGCTGTACAGAGAAGTGAGTGAGTGGGCCCTGGGGTGGTGGCACCTGAGAGGATTCGCAGGCGAACATGAAGCAGTCAGTCAGTCAGTCCATTAGGTACCTATGGACGAGGCATAAGGAGCAAGGGGTGGTGGTACATCTACATGGAGTCTTCAGGAGTTCGAAACGGTATTCCATTTGCTTGGTGCCTAGGTAGTTACCTACCTATAATTGACTTGTTGTATCTACATCTATCAAACCAATACCTTCCTCGGTAAGTAGCCTACTTACCTAACTGCCTCAGAGCCACGGCCAGGAACTGACTGACTAAGTAAGTAGGTACTTAAGTAGATGGCCGACCTGAGTCGTGGACAGTTATGTAAGCAGCCTGCGGGGGACCCAGCCAATGGACCTCCAGCAGGATTATCTGACATGTGGGTGACGTCAGAATCCTTGCATGCGGCAGTGCGACCAGAAAACTGTTGCCTTAGGCCGCTATCGCTTATCGGCCCTTGGAAAAGCCCCAAGGATCAGCAGCACTTTGCAGTCAGCCCTGGTCAGAAATTTCAGAAGGCAGACCCCACCACAGCCAGGCCTAAAGTGGCCCAAACCTGTGAAATCCATCGCCTATGACCAACGGACCCTGACAGCGTCTGACAGCGCCCCCCCCCTCTTCAAGTTTCCCTCTTGCTTCACATTTGTCCTCCCCCCACCTTTTGGGCTTCTTCTGCCTCTGGCCTTGGACTTGATCTTGATCCTGATTTGCTTTCCTGTCCCGACGAAACCCCGCCCAGCACCCAAGCCGTGGCCATCTTTTTTCCAAAGAAAGGGTCCAGTCCATCCAGTAGTGCTAACCACACAACACCTTTCTTCTTCTTCCACCACCCTCCTCTTCCTCCTTCCCACCGCCCCATCCCATTCTTTTTATCTGATACCCCCTCCTCCGAGTACGCAGCCACGGTACTCCTTCCCCCCTCCCCACCTATCCAAGATGGTATCGGCATCCAAGGAGAAGAGGCTGGCCAAGCAGGCCGCCGACGGCAAGGGCAAGAAGACGGTCGCCTCCAGGTCCAAGGCCGGCTCCAAGAATGCCAGCGCTGCCGGCTCGGTCAACGGCGATGAGACCCCCCCGCAGCAGCTCGACGCCAACGGCAACCCCGTCGAGTCTGACGAGCCCGCCACCTCGTCCTCCAAGATGGGCGAGGTCCAGCGCCTCGCCGACCAGATGGACAAGTACGGCATCTCTGACCGTGTCACCACTGGTGTCCTGTCCTCCGTCGCCTCCAGCCGCGACGTCAAGATCACCTCAGTCAGCCTGGTCTTCCACGGCCGCGTCCTCATCACAGACAGCACCCTCGAGCTCAACTTTGGCCGCCGCTACGGCCTGCTGGGCGAGAACGGCTGCGGCAAGAGTACCCTGCTGAAGGCCATCGCCGCCCGCGAGTTCCCCATCCCGCCCCACGTCGACATCTACCTGCTCAACGAGGGCGCCCCGCCAACCGACCTCGGCGCCCTCGAGTGGGTTGTCAGGGAGGCCGAGAACGAGATGGCCCGCCTCGAGACTGTCGCCGAGGAGCTCCTCGAGACAGAAGGCCCCGACAGCCAGGTCCTTATGGACCTCTACGATGTGCGTTGCCACCTTGCTCATTGCACCCCCGTCCCCTGTCCCCCATCCCCCAACACTTACCCTCTCCCCTCTGCCATCTGGGGCCCTGCACCCTACCTTCCCTGCTGGCTCCTGAGCTCTCGGAACCTGGCTGACATGCGTATCGCCCTAGCATATGGACAAGATGGACCCCTCGACATTCGCCACCCGCGCCTCGCTCATCCTGACTGGTCTGGGCTTCAACAAGACCACCATCCACAAGAAGACAAAGGACATGTCTGGTGGCTGGAGGATGCGTGTCGCCCTCGCCAAGGCCCTGTTCGTCAAGCCCACCCTCCTGCTGCTCGACGACCCAACTGCCCACTTGGACCTCGAGGCTTGCGTGTGGCTCGAGGAGTACCTCAAGAAGTGGGAGCGCACGCTGGTGCTCGTCTCCCACTCGATGGACTTCCTCAACGGCGTGTGCTCCAACATGATCGACATGCGGGCAAAGAACCTTCTCTACTACGGTGGTAACTACGACTCGTATGCCAAGACCAAGAGCGAGCAGGACACGAACCAGATGAAGGCCTACCAGAAGCAGCAGGATGAGATTATCCACATCAAGAAGTTCATTGCCAGTGCCGGTACCTACGCCAACCTGGTGAGGCAGGCTAAGTCGCGGCAGAAGATCCTGGACAAGATGGAGGCCGACGGCTTCATCCAGCCCGTCATCCCCGATCGCATCTTTAGCTTCCGCTTCGCTGAGGTTGAGAAGCTGCCCCCTCCGGTGCTGTCCTTTGACGACGTGACCTTCTCGTACTCGGGCGACCCCAAGGATGACCTGTACCGCAACATCGACCTCGGCTTCGACATGGACTCCCGGACGGCGCTCGTCGGCCCCAACGGCGTGGGCAAGTCGACGCTGCTCCGCCTCATGACGGGCAAGCTGTCGCCGACGTCGGGCACCATCAGCAGGCACACGCATCTGAAGCTGGGCATGTACTCGCAGCACTCGGCCGAGCAGCTGGACCTGACCAAGTCGTCGCTCGACTTTGTGCGCGACAAGTACCCGGACCGATCTCAGGACTACCAGTACTGGCGTCAACAGCTCGGCAAGTACGGTCTGTCCGGGGAGTCCCAGACGGCCCTGATCGGCACCTTGTCAGAGGGACAAAAGAGTCGTATCGTGTTCGCACTGCTCGCCATTGAGAGCCCCAACATGATCCTGCTGGACGAGCCGACCAACGGTCTGGACATCCCAACCATTGACAGCCTGGCGGACGCTATCAACGCCTTCACGGGCGGCGTCATTGTCGTCAGTCACGATTTCAGGTAAGCCGAGCCACCATATACCCACCGCATCCCCACCGCATCCCACCGCATCCCACCCTGTTCCTGCCCTCGCGCAACATTTAGCTGACCCCTGGTGTGACAGATTGCTGGACAAGATTGCGAAGCAGATCCTGGTGTGCGAGAATAAGACCATCAGGCCATGGGATGGCTCAATCGGGGAGTACAAGAACTACTTGCGCAAGAAGATGCTGGCAGCCGGTGCGGTCTGAGCCTTGGGCCCGAGAAGGAGAAAAGAAAAAGGTGGGGGTCATGGTAAGGGAGAAAAGAGACCCCAAGTTTTTTCTTCTTGTTTCTGTCGCGTGTATAGAATGAGTGCATGCATGCAAGCATCCCCGGGCCCCTTTGATAGAATGGCTGATATACTGGGTGGCCTCTCCTGAGCAGCGGAGACTGGCCCGAGGAGGGAGGCATAGGGATGTCTGCATGGGAAGCAAGAGGCCGAGGGGCCTGTCCGGCAGCACGACAGCACAACAGGACGGCAGCGAAGCAGAGAATCGGAGGATCGGAGAAGCGGAGAAGCAGTGCGAGGACAGGTCGAGGCGGCCTCGAGTTGCGCGGTAGGGGCTGGCGTTTCAAGTCTGAAATAGAAGTTGTCACCACAGACGGTGTCCCCCGAATCTATGAATCTATGTGTGTTGTTGGAATGAAAACAATGATATAAGTCTCAAATGTCGATTCGATGTTACTATATTGCATCTACAAAGTAAAGCCCTGTTTATTATAAAACCATAACTTCTGAGCGTTAGCAAGGGGGCCCCTATAGCGCTTTTAGCCAATTATTGTAAGATCTGCTAGCTTAGTAGTTAATAGCAGTAATAATTTTATTATTAAAATATATAATAAAAATTAGCTATATTTAAAAATTAATTAATTATAATATTATATTTTTATTAAATTTTTATTTATAAAAAATACTTATTTAAAATAATTTAATATATTTATAAAAAAAGTTAATATATTTTTTAAAACTACTTATTAAGCCGCTTTAATTACTGCTATTATTTTTTTTATTTATAAGCTTTTATCACGACGATAACAGAAATAAAAACAATAGTTAATTTTGCAAAAGGAATAACCCCACTTGGCTAATATATCAGCCAGGCAAATAGCATAAAAGCACTTAGCTTCCCTTATATAACTTAGCTTTAAAATTAAAAATAAAAATAAAAATACTAATATTTATTAAGCTTTAATAAATAATATTAAACTTTAATAAGCTATAATAAGGTTAATTAAAAAGTAAATATATAAAAATATATTTATTATTAAATAGCTAAATAATATAAATA